>LZPO01076750.1:15114-36165 GCA_001675575.1 Neotoma lepida
AATTTGGTTTTTCTTACATCTGGTACACACCAGACTAACCTGTACATATTATCCCTTTGGAAGCATATGTTTGTGGGCCCTGATCCAAGAGAAGCTTCTGCAGCTACATTTCCAAGTGTAAGGTTTCTTGAAGAGAAGGGGGGACTATGAAATTTGTTGTTAATTATTGTTTACTTTCTGGGAAATATGGCAAGCTGTAAACTTAAGATGAGAAGGTCTGTGTTTTTGAATTATGTAATATGCTACTTAGAAGACAAGTGATTGCAGAAGAACTTGGGAGCCAATTTTTCCAGTGAAAATTAACAATTCACGNAGCTGGTCTTTCCCATCACTCATCTGTCCTTCACCACATTCATAGTTTTCTGTTACACACTACCATTTTATAGTTAGAAGTACCATGTGGACACAGAAATGATGTTTATAAATCCTATTTATCTACCTGGTACCCAAAGCTCAATGTGTATTCTCGATTTGTCTCATCTGAGTACCAGCCTGCTACTGTGCACACATGTAGCTAGAGATGTAGTGTTTGCAGTTCAAAAGCCAAGCTCTGAAACAGAGAAAGGCAGGAAATTGCCCAATATATCTGCCCTTCATGTGCCGAAAGTGTATTTGGTCTCTGAGAGCACCATCCATGTGTGCTTCTTTCTCTGAGAATTGAGAGAAAGCCTTTGGATTTGCTGTGGGCGTTGAGCATTCCTGTTGGTAGGTGGCCCTGCTAAACTTGATGCACGGAGAAACTTGGAGGATAAAGTGGAATAGGTCCTGGCTTTCTCACCTCAGGACTGCACCTCATTCTGCCCTGGCCAAAGCTACTTTACTGTGATACTTGCAGACTATGGGGCAAGAGAGTGCTGCTCTCTGTGTTTCTGAGGAGCAATTTTGAGTGGATGAACTGAGGCTTGGGAGAGATTGCCAAATGAGGTGGTGATGATGGCTAAAGAGACTTGGACTTAGGGAGTGCTCTGGCAGAAGTACAACACAGACGGTATCATGTTTTTGACCATAGTACTTTAGACAGGCTGCCAAGTGTTTGTGACGAGACAGGGCTGTTACTATACTTCGCTTTTAACTTTACTTTTGCATACAGTATATCGTTCTTGTTGTATAAACTGTGTTGCATACTTTTGTCCNTCTATAAACAAGTGAAGCTGTTGAGTTTTTGGACAAAGTTTGAAGCAGTCTTGTGTTGCTTCTTTGCTTTATGCTCCAAGTTGAGAGCTGAATAGTAAGCTCCCTTTTCACACCATTTATAATGCGATGCACATTTTGAAGGCAATTTAAATTCTTTTGGCTCCTCGGCCATATGCTTCAAAATGGAAGCATTATACATGTCTGACTAGAGAACTAGGTAGAAGCTTGGTGCACACACATGTACAGCAAAGTCTGCAGTGGAATACTGTCCTTAGTGGGGGTTTGCTCTCTAGGAAAATCTCCAAGCATTAGCCCCAGTTTTGTTGAAGGAAATTTAAAGTATTTCCAACACTACATAAGCACATTTATATACAGAATTTATGTGCATAATGAGACTTTATAACTTGACCAGCATATTATTGGAGAGATTGGCAATATGGAGAGTAATGAGCTTTAAGTCTGGACGTGACGGAAAGACAAAAGCTAATAGGAGTGGAAATTACATTCCTGATTTGTAATTGCAGTTTTACTCAGTCCGTTTTGAAGATTGTCCCCTTCTCCATTCTTGCCAGCCTCTCTCAGTCTGTTTCTGCACTGGAGAAGTGAAATGTAATACTCTACGTAGCACATAAACTCCTTTACTCTGTCTCTCTAGAGGGTATTTCTCATTGTTTTCACAATCCAGTCGGCCTGAGTAGAAAACACCAGATTTCTCCAACATTTGGAAAAGAATTTATACTTTCTCAGATAGAAGAACTTCTAACTAAACTTCTCTTTTCACAATCATTCTGATATGTTTGGTCATGCTGTATTGACCACATGGATGCCATTATAAAAATAGTTTAGCTAATGCTTGGATGGATAGGCTTATATATCTTTTTTGGGTTGGGGTGTGGTTCTTACTGTGTAGCTCAGGCTGACTTTAAGCTTATGATCCTCCCCAGTGCTGGGGTTGCAGGTGTAGAGCTCACACCTAGCATTTTTATGTCTGAAGTTAGGTCAGACTCCTTGTCCTTCTCATTAGCTGTCTTTCTTGTCTCTTCCTTCCTTTTCTGTCCTAGCTAATCATGGGCTTATGATGTTAGATCAGATAGAAAAACAATTGTCTCTGTGACTTTCAGGAGAAATGCGGGGTGGTAGGATGCTCTGTCCACCTAGGAGTCATATCTTTTTCTGGTAGTAATAGACCATAAGCTCATAGACCTGTACTTGTTGATTTAGAGTGGTACTCCTCTTGTGTGCACACTTGCGTGTACACACACACACACACACACCATTTTCTCTTCTTGCTTTCTATACTCTGTGGATATGGGAACTTTTTACAAAAAGACTTTACTTCCTATTGTGTAAATAGAGTTTTCAAATATAAATCAGTGTTCTTCTTTATAGCACTCTGAAAATAACTTACTAAATGATGGAGAACCATTTTGCATTTCAGGGAGATTTCTTATGATCCCTGTTAATGGGGTGCATTCTTGAGTGCATCTGAACAATCAGATGTAGCACCCTTTCTTATTGTAAGCTGTGCTATATAACTTAATAACTTCTTAATAAGTATCCCATGATGTATTTTCACCACTAACTGACCTTAGGTTGTTTGGGAAACTACGTGAGGGCTTAGTACTATGAACCCATAGAGAGAAGAGAAGAAAAGAAACCAGAAACTGAATTTCATTTATTTTTGAGACGCTCATGGGCTAATATTTCAGTTGGGTGAAATTGTGTCACTGTTTATCTGTGCTTTTTTCCCCCTGTGGCAAGAGACGTGGTGAATAGACACTCACTCCCAAAGACACCAAGTTCCAAAGCACTGACTCATGAGTCCACAATGAAAAACTAGGATGCAGCCATTTCCTACCTTTGTTTGGAAGCAAATGGATTGGACCAGGCGGATGTGAGCCTAGGCTGCAGGGCTTTGCAGAAGGAAATGCTTTGGGTGGCCCTTCAGTACTAGATGCTCTCTAACAACGCCTTTGTATTGACTGCATCAGCCAGTGTGGAAGTGTTCCGTAGAGTATGCAGATAGAGTCCCCATTCNGCTTGTGTTAGTTCACACAGAGCTTCTGGGAGACAGTGGAGGTAGAGAGAAGCTTTCCCTGCTTCTAATGCAGAGCATCTTGAGTGCTTGTTAAGTACGGTCGTAAACACACATACTCATCTTTCTCTAATGAGACAAGAAAGGAGAAAGAGAGGAGGAAAGAGAGAGAGGAGAGAGATTCTGGAAGTCCTCCAGGAAGGGGCTAGGGAGAATGCAAGGACAAATGCTCCTATATATTTCAGCTTTAATGTGTAACCATGACTTCTAGGTGCCATATGACTTGGTCACATCCTAACTCTTCTGGAACACAATTTGTCTACTCTCTATGTTCCAGTGACCATGTCACCACCGTCCAGTACCCTCTGGTATTTGTGTTCTGGGATTTCTCTTTCCTTGAAGAGTTGTAGATTAAGCTTGCTCCTTTGTTTTATTCCGAAGTCTGTCTAAGGGACCTGTGCCTAGAGAGACCTTTATCTCTCTATCTCATTCCTCTCTCTGCTCCTTTTCTCCTTCCCTGCTAAACTAAACAGGTTGCCCTGGAACTAACTACCTGGCATGTTTTATATTAATTTGTTTTTTAATTTACTGTTCCTTATGCTTAATAGACTGTTAGCCTCATGTAGGTTAGAACTTTGATCATTTTGTGCTCTTTTGCCCAGGGCCTTGGGTATAATAGAATTCATGTCTGTCTGTGCCTAACACTTTGAGGAAACCAGGAGATCTATAATAAATGAAGAGGAAACACTGTGGGCCATCAACAGATGGTGCTAGCTTCTTCCATTGGGTCATCCCAGGCATTGCTGAACTTCTGGATGACTTAGTTTTTCCATCTTGTATGTGGAAACAACATTTTGCACACTTCAGAAACATTCTGGGAGTCTACTTGTGAGTAGTAATTCTGTATAGTGAAAAGGCCAAATACTAACTTTATTTTATGAGAAACAGTGCAGGATAATGAAAAGATGGTGTGTCTAGTAGATGCTGCATCTCCCTGGGGCCATGGTTTACCATGTGTGCTCTGTCCCTGGACATACTTTGGGTGATGCCATTTGGGATGGTTCTGTAAGGGTGGACTAACAGAGGGCTAAGCATGGCCAATGCTTGAAATATAATTTGGCAGGGGTTGGGGGAGGGCACAATAACATAGGAAAATGAGACAAGGGAGAGAAATGGCTTTGAGAGAAATTGGAAGCTATATGTTGTCATATTTACAACTGTTGGTTGTTAGACACGAGAGTTTCCAGTTAACCATCCCTCTAGGAATTTCAGAAATGTGTTTTTTTTTTTAAACCTTGAATTTATTAGGTCTGTAAAGAATTGCTTCTGTATGTGTGCCTCATAGCTCCACAGTGTGGTGTATGGTCTAGTGGACCTACTGTTGGGCTGCCTGGCATGTCTGTGCCAGGAGGATAGCATAGGCCGAAGTACTTTCTTAACTAATGTTGGTGTTTCCAATGAGTGTCAAGGGATAAAGGAGACAGGGAGAAAGAAAGGAGGAGAGAGAGAGAGAGAGAGAAGAGAGATTCTGGAAGTCCTCCACGAAGGGGCTAGGAGAGAACTCGAGGACAAATGCTCCTACTTGGAACACACACCAGATACTGGATTTTTTTTTTTTTTAAGAGAAGCCAAAATTAAACACAGTAGAGCTTACTGTTTGCTAATCAGCATGTGTTTACTTTCTCTTCCAAAATTGAAGTTGCCAACCAATACATTTCCTCCCCAGTGCTACGAACCTGTCCAAATAAACATGGGAAGTAGTGAAACAATGACACCACACGAAAAATGGATCCTTGTTCATTAAATAGGATCCAAAACTTCTCCGGAATTTAATCCTAGCTGCGAAGTGAGGACTGTTTGGTTCATCAAGGGAGGCCAGTGACTTCCCTCTTCAGTTAGTCAACATGGATGAGTGGGATTTTCAGTGACCATATAATTCTACCATGTTGCCCTAAGCCTAAATGAAAAGGGCTCATTTCCGGTCACTGAAAAGGGCTCATTTCCGGTCACCTTCGCTTATATTCCCACCACACTAGAGTAGTTCAGTCATAGTGTGATCTTAGGATAGCAATAAACATAAGTAACTTACAGAATTCACACAGTCAACTTCAATTTCTGTCCTAAACTAGAGATCCCTGACAAAGTCTTCAGGATGACATTAAGAGTTGATTTCTCTGGAGTGCAGAGAGAAGTTGTAAGATGAAGCCTCTGTGTTGTGGTCAATTTTAAAGAATACATAAGGAAACAAAAATCCATAATCAACATTATACAAAACCATCCATTTGTAAGACTGACACTTTCCTTAGTCTGTTAGTAGACAGTTCTATATAAAAGATCATGTATAATGCACATGTATGAGTTTCTGTATATAACTTTGTTATAGGAATACAGGATGGAGGCATAGTGATTATTGGGCTGTCATTGTAATATTATAAATGTATTTTATAAGTAATAAACTCTTAGAATTGCAGTTTAGATTCCCATCTTCTACGAAAAATCCCCTTTTATGAAATAATAAGATATTAATCGTTATTCTTTATTGTGAATTTAAATAAAATACACTTNGCTTTTGTCTGTAATGTCATTTAAATCCCCTTGCACCCGCTGGGAACCCCACTAGGATATAGTGGCTAGGAGCCATAGTCATNGTGGGTCACAAAACCAAACCAAAAACATGAATGTGGGAAAGAGACCTTTGTAGGGGGGTATGGGAGGGTGGGTGACAGGACATGGGTACAGGAGTTGGCAGTGGTGGAAGGGAGCTAAGAGAGGGAGATTGAGAGTAATCAGGATGACTTATTTACATATATGACATTGTCAAAGAACAAATTTAATAAAAGGTATTTTAGAAAGGAAAAAAAAAGATCCAAAACACACAAAAACTCTAGAACAAGACAACAACAACAGCAAAAGCTTGTCTGAATATCTCAGAGTCCCAGGCCCAAGCTGTGGAGATTGAGGGGTGGTGTGGACTAAGGACAAGTGCTCTTCCTGGTCCCCCTCTATACTTCCTCTGTACAGTAAAGCCCATGGCCTTTCCTCTCAGGCCCAGGTGATGCTTCTGGGCATCAGCACCACAAAAGGTGGCTGTAGCACCTAACTGGGGATCAGCCACACACTAAGGTTAGAATCCTTCTATCTGCATAAGTATCGATATATGATATTTAAAAAAAATCAAAATAAGAAATTAATGATCTGAACAAATTTATGTCTTAANTTCATTAGGTAAATGGCATATAATTAAAAAATCGTTCCATAAAGAGCCAACATTAGAGCATGTGGAAGCCAAACGTGATCTTTTAGGATGAAATATCCATGTCAGAATTGTTGACACCAAAACTGTGTCAACTTGGTTGTTGTCTTTGCGATCTAGTCAAATCATTTTCTGAGAAGGACTCTTGGGCCTTCAGCACCAAGGTCTCACTTAGGCCCACATTGATGTCAGGAACAGGGCCAGTGTAGCAGCAAGGGAAGTCCTGCACTCAGTGCACAGTCCCTCATGAGTTGCATCCCTAAGCTTTAAAGAACATTTTTTAAACAGCAGGGAATGAAGTATAGAAAGTTAACAATAGTTTCCTAAAAACTAATGCTACAGTTTCTTTGGACACTCAACATGAATCTCAACAATTTTGCCAGTAGCCGCTTGTTTGTGTGTGACTTTCCTCTGACGGTCATATCCATTAGTAAGCACATCTGGATTTATATATCTGTGTACTCCTTGGTATTAGGGAATACGCAGAGGGAGACTAGTCTGGGTGTCCTTTAAATTGTAGAAGAAACCGAGAGATCCCCGCATGGTCTTGGAGCTCAGCCAGGAACTTAGATGTATAGGGAGTGGGAAGGACAATGGAGGCTGCCTCAGTCCTCGGCCTCCTGAACCTGTACTTCAAGTAAATGCAGTCAGTAGTCAGTGGCATTTGGGAAAAGCTGCAGAAAGAAAAAGCAGGGATTATGGTAAAAAAGAAAGAGACCTTGTATGGAACTAAGACTTAAAATCTAGAAATTAAATTGTTGAAATTAAAAATTATTAAAGCATTCAAGTGTTAGTCATTCAGATTTTTTTATTCCCATTGTTTGATCCAGTGATTTATTATTTATTATTTTTATTTTTTATTTATTGTTTTTTAGACAGGATTTCTCTTTGTGATCTTGGCTGTCCTAGAACTGTCTCTGTAGACCAAGCTAGCCCCAAACTCAGGCATGTGCCACCACAGCTGGCTTCTGTTCCATTGCTTTTTATCTTATTCTCATTCTTATCCTAATAGCTACCATTTTCAAATGTATTTAGAAATATTTAATGTATATTAAATACAAATATTTCAGTTAATCTGTTTAAGAACTGTTATTTTAGTTAAATTTGCTTAAATTGAGAATACTAATTTCAGATGAGTAAATGCATTTTTAAGAAATTTAAGCAAATTGACAATCGTGGGTCTCTTTCCCCCAATCTTCTTCATTGTGCCATTACACCAGGAGGATGCCTCTCTGCAGTGCTTTTGTTACATGGAATCCCATTGCAGAAGTGTCTGTGGTCTGAGTTGGATGCAGGGATGCCAATCTNACCACTTAGTCGGCAGCAGAGCTCTTGGACATTTTTACCCCAGGATAAGTTTTCCTAAATATGACAATTCATGAGTCAAAGGACTTAAGGCTCCCATTATGGACTTTCCAAGTCACAAGAGTTTTCCCTTGACACCTAACACAGTTTTCAAGCACCAATACTTGTTTTGGAAATGCCCACCCATTGATGCTGTGTGTAAGATGATATCACAGAGAAGTGTGATGACAATCCAAGTGCCTGGGGTCATTAATTCTTATTGAATTGATNGACTAGCAGCAAGCTGCAGCTGCTAAGCTCACACTGCTGATTAACTCTGTTATACTCACCTTTCAGTATNTACAATCTACAATAGATATTGAAAACCCTGGGCTGCAGGGATGGCTCAGTGGGCAAGAGTGCTTACTATCAAAGTAAGAGGACCCGTTCAACTTCCAAGACACTCACATAAAAAGTTAGTCACTGCCACATGTGCCTGTAACCCCAGTGCAGGGAGGCAGCGACTGGTGGGCCACAGGAGCTTGCTGGTCAGCCAGCTTCCCTGAACTAGGGAACTTCTGGTTCAGAGAGATACTGTCTCAAGAAACAAGGCAGAGAGCGGTAGAGGACACCTATGGCCTCTGCATGCATGTGCTTGGGTGCATACACCCACACACACATATGCATCCCTCCTACTCCATCCCCACACAACAGCAACAGCTAAATATTGATCCTCAAACTTTGCCACAACTTTTAATGATAAATTGCTAGATTTTTTTTCCCCCTGAAATTTTTTGGGTTTACTTCTGAGACATTCTTTCTCATCTGAAAATGTTAGCTTCCAGTCACTTCGGAAGGAATAAAAATAGTATATTTTTGTTTTTGTTTTTTCATTTGGAAATAGAATACTGTAAGTTGCTTTTGTGTGAATTTCATATATTTGGTGCAAAATAAATTTTTTGCATCTAAAATTCACGTCAGTAAAATTTGCTGAAGAGCAGTAAGATACACTGGTCTTAGGGGATGCCCTAACCTGCGCTTTGAGCGGACATGGCCTGTGTAAGCAAAGAAAGGAGGCAGAGGCGGAGGTCCCTCCTAGCTTGTGCTGCTGAGCTGATGGAGAGCAAGGCAGCCTTGAACTCTGCTCCAGGAAGTCCTGCAGAGAGGCATGGGGGCACTCCTGACTTCTAAGGTCATGGGCCACGGTAGTTGCAGGAGAGAGCCCAGAAGCAAACAAATTGAAATAATGTTTAAGTAAAGTGAGATAAATAGTTTAACTCATTATAGGATCTTGTCACAGTTTAGGAGTCTCTGTCACTTGAAGAGCCACAGAAAATGCAAGGATCCACTTTGTTATTCCTCNTTTACAGCTTCCAAGGCAGCACCCATCTTAGAAAACANCTGGCTCCTTAGCTCTCTAAATCCTTATTGTTTTTAATTACATGTGTGTGTCAGTGTGTGGGTATGTGTATGTGAGTGCAGGTGCCCACAGGGACTAGAGGTGTCAGATCCCCCTGGAGCTGCNGTTACAGGCCCTGATATGGGTGGTTGGATTTGAACTTGGGTTCTCTGGAAGAACAGTCGTACATGCTGTTACCTGCTGAGCCATTTCTCTAGCCTCCTGCATCTTTCTTTCTTTATTTTTTAATTTATTTTGGTGTTGGAGTTTGNACTGAGGGTCTCACACATGCCTAAGACATGTTCTGCCGCCAGGCTGCACCTGTAGATACTAAACTTTTAAATGAACCTCCTGACTTCATTCTTCACACCTGCCAGTCATTCTTATCTCAGCAAATTCTGTGATCTGCTAGGAGTCCAGTGGCTTTTATGTGATGTTGACTTATTTGCAGTTCCCTGAGCATAGGTGGAATGTGGGTGCTGCCTGACATCTTTGCAGGTGGCAAATGAGTGTGTTATTCTGGAGCAGACAGACAGGCAGGCCCAGGGTTCAGCCCACGCTGCTGTGTGTTAAGTGAAAATTCCCAGTGGGACAGAGTNATAATCCCAAAGCAGATGTTTTATGGAGTCTCATTATTGTCCAGAAGTGGCTTTTGGATGAGAAAACGCAGCCAGGCAGAAGCAGCACAAACACGATTGACTTGCCCACCTTTGCTTCAGGCTTTTTCTTCCTATCGTCCTGGAGCCCACTCCATCCTCACCTTGCCATAGATCCTTCTTCCGGCTCTGCACCTTTAGCTCCTTACAGAAAAGATAACAGCAAATGGCTAGATTCAAACCCTAGCACTCTCCTGATTAGAGGCTGGCTTTGCCTTGAGACCTTTCAGGTCTGTTGTTGTTGGCCAAGACTTTGTTTCTCTCTCAAGTCTTTCAGCCACACCATGCCCTTTCACAACCTGTAAGTCCTGTAATACTATATTTTGTGAAGAAAGGAAAAATGAGATTCCCCTTCCTTGCTTTTGTTAACCCATTCTTGTTTTAGGCTTCAACAAAAAGGCTTTTTGTTAACTGGAGCTTAAAATCAGCCGGCTTGCAAAGTAGTCTCCCTTTTTATTCGAGGAGGATTAGCTTGGCATGTTATGCAGTTCCCTTGTGTGAGCCATTCCTGTGTCCTGTCATAAGGTGTATAATTACTGCACCTCACCATCAGCCATCATTCTTCAGTTAAGACCTGTTTTAAACCTCTCATTAATATAAATCATACCGGGAAGGTAGAAAATGCACCTTTAAAAAGAACCAAGTGTTAGGGAGTTAATCTGTTCTTTTCATAATAGACTCAGAGTAAATAATTTTTACCTAGTGCTTTTCTTCTCTAAGCAATCAGAATAGCTTGTGATAAAAGATCAGGTACCTGGATTGCACAAATGCTCAGTGTTCTGTTCACAGGGTCAGGCGTCTTGCTTGATTCCAGCCTTGTTTTCTCTCTGTCACCCTTGCACTGTAAAGTGTCTAATCCTCTATGCTTTCCAAGTTGGCCTTCTGACAAGACTCTCTCTCTGTCTCTGTCTCTCTCTCTCTCTTTCACACACACACACACACACACACACACACACACACACGGTTGTATACGTAAATTCAGCAGCAAATTATTTTTATTTTGGGGTTTTTATTGATGCCCCCATTCTAATCAGGTAACAGTCTGAACTTAAAATGTCTCAGAGTGACTTTTCTTTCATGGGAAAGTCATAGGCACAGTACTCAAACACCCACGGTCTGCTTCCCNCTTATTTATAGAGGTTTGCTTTGGTGTAGCTATCACAGTCCTGTCTGGTAGCTGCAGTTACTCAGCTTTCTTGCCCACAGCCGCCATTTTTACCCTCCAAGGGTGTCATCCACCACCAGCTGCTGCCTGCTTCAGCAGGACCGATGGTTCCAGGAAGCCCAATACAACATGTAGGGCTGTTGCATACAGGAGCCTGTCAGTCTCCGGAAAACATTTCAGATTATTACAGATCCCAAAGGCCCAGGCTATTTGGGCTAACCTGTGCTCACCTCTGCTGACATGTTCCTCTCTTTTGAGTTTATGATTTATGACTACAATTTCTTTTTTTTTTAATTTGTTCAAGAGCTTGACTTTTTATACCTAAAGACCTTTCTCCAATTAAATTTTCTTCATCCTTCAGCTTCAAGTTTAAAGTAACTTCCTGTTTTTCTCTTCCATGTGTTTTTAGTTAAATGTCTACTATGTGACAGAAATTACTGTAGTCACTTGAAATGCAGGGGATTTTCTGGACAGACAGCATTACTGTTCTCACAATCTAGGAGAGGCCCTAGCAAAGACATCTTCTGGATGCCCTGTTTCTGTTGGCTCCTTATCCTGCATGTCTGTCATACTCCGTGACTTTTCATGGCATTTGCTAACTTCATTGAGCAACTATTTATTAATGCCTGTTGGAAAGACCCAGCAAGGTTTGACCAAGCCTGTCTTCCCTGATGCACTGTAAACTTTGTGAAGACATGACTACAGCCTCTCTGTGTCATGTATCATCTTAGAATATAGTTGGCATGCAGTTGGTGATGAGTGAATGAAGGAGTGACACGTTCCCTGTCCACAAATTTCTTCCATTTGTACTCTTTCTGCATTCTTTTAGGTTATTTTCTTATATTGTCTTAAAACTAACACAAGTTAGAAATTCATTCAGGCCCATCAGCCTTTCCTTTGAAAAGACGTCAATTATTAAAAGTCGTCAATTATTAAAAGTCGTTGATTTAATTCATGTGGTTGGCTCTTCTTTCAGNACCCAGAGGACATTAGTAACTGCAAGAGTAGGATGTAGTCTGAGCCTAGGACTGATGGTAGTTTAGGGGTCAGTGACCTAGGGGGAGCCCTGGAGCTGGGAGGGTGGGAACCCAGGACATGGAGAAGAATGCAGATAAGGACAGAAGAGGTTCAAAGTGAAGCATGCCTCACTTCAACAGTTTGTGCTAGGAAAGCTAGAAACTTCTTTTCTTCTTGTCCGACTTTAGAAAAGAATCTTTCATATGCCAGAGGCTTTTTTAAAAAACAGGTGACTTAAAATTGATTCTTTGAGAATTTCATACATGCCTACAATATATTTTGATCGTCTCCATCTCCCTCTCTCTCCAACCTACTCCCAAGCCATCTCCGTCCTAGCCAACTTTACCACCCCTACCATTACCTCCTCCTCCTCTACCCATTGAATTCAGTTAGTGCTGCCTTTATGCCAACAAGTATGGGCCACTCACTGGAGCAACCTACTAGTAGTCCTACCCTCAAAGAAAAATGACTCTCCCTTCCCCAGCAATCATGAACTCCTCAGTAGGAATTGGGTCTTATGAGCTCATCCCTATCCATGCTAGAATTTGGAGTAGCTTGGTCGTGCTCAGATATTGTTCAGGTAACATCAGCTGCCGTGAATTCATGATTGCAGATGGCCATGTCATGTCCAAAGGTCAGCATTGCACAGCACTCTTTGTCCCCCAGCTCTGACCTTCTTTTTGTTCCCTCTTTGGGGATGTTCCCTGAGTGTTGGCTGGGGAGAGGGTTGATATAGAGGTACCATTTGGGGCTGAGCACTCACAGTAACTTTTCAATACTTCAACTAGTTATGAATCTCTGCTTAACTGATGCCCACTTTAGAAAGCAGCTTCACTGACCAACTTTGAGAGCAGCACAGTCTATGGGGAGAAACAGAAGTCTTCAGAAGGCAGTCTGACAACATGACCATTTATCGGAGCAATAGTAGGTTCCAGGAGCTTATGTACATGATATCATTGAAGACACCACTGCAACTTCAGTTCATACTGAAGAACCAGGTCTGATTATCTCAGAATTACAGCCTTTTGGTGCTCAATTGGAGTCTGATGAGTGAATGAATTTACCCTGTGAATCCTTGGTCTCTCTTTTGCCCTAATTCTTCTTAAGCCCCACTTCTTTAGAGTCAGAATTCCTGTTGGTACTACTCATATGATAGTTGAGTTTCAGTCAGGGTTAAATTGTGCTTTTGTGGGCTGATATGAAAACCAAACTACCCATCTGCTGTTATTTCAGCAGGAGAATTTGTTGTGTTTCAGGCTGTTGACTCACCTATGGTTTGGAGCACTGTTGATTAGTGAGTTGGGGATTGCTTGTATGAGAATACAGAAATGATATAAAATTAATNTTATATATTGTCTTATGATACTAAAGGGTACCTCTATTTTAATACTCAGTTTAAATGTCTTTCTCTGTGTTGTTTCCCCCCCCCATAAAATTCTCCAAGGAATTTTTTTGAGTATATATAATATACTCATACATATATATATAATAACACATATAATAATTGTAATAAAGTTACCATTGAAAGAAAAATTTAAAAGAAAAAAGTAAAAAAAAAAATTCCAATATTCTAAAAATGTACCATCCTCATTTTATCTTGAGTACTGAGAATATACGTTATACTGGGTTACATTTGGGCTCAGGTAGACGAGAAATTACATTCTTAATGAACTCCAATAAAATTAAAATATCAACAGAGAGAAGCAAGATGGACTGAAAGAGCCAAATTGTAAGATCCTTTTGTTATAGTGGTAAAGCTTGGCTGGAAAGCAAACTTTTCCTTGGGAATAGTTTCCAAAACAAATCTACTGTAATTTACGAGCAATTTAAATTAATATGTAATTAATATATCTGAAAGAAATTAAAGGAAGAATGAAATGTTTACTATCTGGCCACAAAAACTTAGTATGACTTCTGCATGTGGGTTCAAGTAGGACATTGAATGTTTAAGATGTGGAAAGAAGAATCATAAAGTTCATTTTGATCATTTGAAGACTTTGATGTAGGTGTTTTTCTTCTTATATAATTGTTTTTAAAGTCTGCTTTAACACAATATCTTTAGATTCATGTCTCTTGTTACTCTATGTAATAAGTAAGATAGGGGAAATAAAGTTGGATGACTCATCTGGTGAAATGAAGAGTAAATTAATCTCACTGGGTTAAAGTCAAAATTTACATATTCAAGAAGTATTACATTAAGAATGGGGAAGTAGCTCCTAGGTTACACATGTATTTAGCATATACAAAACGCTGGGTTCAGTTGCTAGCATGCTGTCTTGCACCCCCAAAATATTATGTTAAAGGAGATTTGAAAAAAAATGTATACAATCAATTTAAATTCATGTCATAGTAATGTCCTGATGATGTCAAAACTCAGGAGTTTGAGCGGTAGTTTTTTGGGGTCAGGCTTCTGTAGCTCAGGCTCAGCACTACGCTGGAAAAGTTCTTACTTGGTCAGCCTCATTCCTCATCTGTGATGGTCGCCACCTCCATGGTTTGTATTGAGAATTAAAGCCAACTTTTGTGAAACTTCTTTTAAAATGCTTGCTTATAATTAACATCTACAAATGGCGCTCATTATCAATGATTATATGCCACTGGGGGAAGTAGATTTTAAAACACAATTGCAGTACTATTGTTAGTTTTCATTCAGTAGTCATAGATTTAGGTTCAGGGAAAATACTCAGTTTATACAATTCCAAATCAGCTCTGTTTTTCTTCCTAGTACATAGATTTTAGAGTGGTAAGAGTTCATGGCACATTTGGGAAAGATTTCACCCTCCTACCCCTGACTTGTGTCTATGACAAAACTAGTTAAAATCTGAACCAAAGAATTAGTTATAATTTTTAATCTCTGATAGTTAGAATTATTTGAATAACCCAACTATTCATTTTTTAAGTTTTTAAGATATATTAGTCTAATATTCATCTAAAAATGTGATTAGCAATTACCTGATCCATTCTAAATATTTGCTCCTAGAAATGGAGGTCATCTTCCTTGAGTTGTAAAGACTGGTAGGCCTATATGTTCATTGCTTTTCTTGACAGTGGCTCTGTTTAATAGATATTAGCCAGAATCGTTCTCCAAATATTGTTTATTAGCTTATTAAAAATATGCTCCATTTCTTAATGAATTAATATTTTAAACTTGTTTTACAAAGCCAAATTATCATTAAATGATTATAGAAAAACAATAGGCTTTTTAAAATGTATAGAATGTACCTCAATTAATTATTTTGTTAATGCCATAATAAACAATGATAGGTAGTCTCAAGTAATGTAATCTTTTTACTAGTTTTAAAGTGTTCTAAATCTTATTTTAATATAATCTTATTCAACTTTAATCCACCCTACTGGAAATAGCCTGTATTTTAGGAGAATGATCAAATATTGTGTGTGGTTAGTATAGAAGAAAAAATAATAAATAGTAATACTGGGCATGGTGTTGCACACCTTTAATCTTGTTGCTCTGGAGTCAGAGGCATGTTTATCTCTGTGAGCTCCAAGTCAGTCTGGACTCCATAGGAGCTCCAGGCCAGCCAGGGCAACATAGGAAGGCGGTCTCAAAAACCAACCAAGCAACCAATAAACAAACAAAACAGACCATTAATAGCAAACAAGCATATTGATTGGCCTAGGCCCCCTAAAGACTCTGCTTGGCATTTCTGAAGTTTTTGTTTTGTTTTGTTTGTGTGTTTGTTCTTTGGATGCAGAATTCTAGCAAAGCCCAAAGTGAATCTCTGGCAGAGCTGGGTCTGCTTTTAAGTCACAGGCCAACTCAGCACACTTGGTAACCTTCTGTTATTTTCGTTTCAGACTGTACTGTTACAGGCAGTGAAGGTCTTTTCATGTTGTTTCCATAAAATGATTTTCCTCATGAATGTAAACCCACGAACCCCCAGACGCCCCAGCTACCACCCGTCACTTTGTTCCTGCCCATGTTTAATCATTGCTTTCAAACACCTCCTGAAGTGTCCTGTTGTTTTGGAGGGGCATACAGTGGCTGTAAGGGTGAATTAGTGTCAACTCACCGGACTCTTAAGAATGGCTTGTTTATTTAATTAATTATTTATCTGTCTACTTAAGGGTGTTTTTTAGATAAAAGAACCCTCGATACATAAATCAAATGTATTCCAAAAACAAAATTGTTTTTCACCTTTAAAAAAATGTTTCCAATTCTCATTTATATATGTAATTTAAAAATGATAAACATTTAGATAATGGGGTAGAATTTTATTATGAGGGTTTGGGAACTTAGGAAGGGCTAGATACTCAAAGGACTGGAGATGTGGGTTAGCAGTAGAACACTTGCCTAATGTGTGAGTCCCTGGGTTTAATCCCAGCTAACACACACACACACACACACACACACACACACACACACACTCACACTCACACACACACACACATACACACTCACCTGCATGCACCCTCCCCCCCAGCTGCTGCAGAATTATAATTATGTAAGACAAATAAGCCCAGAGAACATATATGCAGCAGAAAAGCCATAGTAATACTGAAAATTTGCTAAGAAAGTTTGTAAGTCTTCTTACAAAAAGTAAGATTGTAAGTATTCATACAAAAAAAAAGATGAAAATGCTTTCAAAGCGAACTTTATACAATTGAATAAGCACTTAACATTTTTCCAGATGTTGTCTACCTGTTTCAGAGGTAACAATAACCTGACAATGGTAAAGACAAAATTATCGAAGAGACCTAGACCAGGCATAGTAGTCAACTGTGATCATGTGTATCACCCCCCCTTTTTTTTTTACAATTTCAATTCAACTGCCCTCTTTGTTCCTTAGCTATCTGTTTTAGAGATTAAAATCCAGTGGTCTATTATTAGGGAAATCAAGCTTTTCCCTGCAGCTATGAAGTACGGACTAAGAACTGACAGTAGTGGCAGTGAGCAGGGGTCTTCAACTGAAGATGGTATGGTTTCCTGGGTAGCCTGCTAGTTAGTTTCCACTTTATTTATGCCTCTTTGTAGAAGGATTTTTGTGTAGAAATATTTTAAGAGCTATTAATTGTTCCAGGAAATGTAATAATGAATGAGATTAGAAGGAATACATTGAGGAAGAACATTTTTATTTTTTTCTATTTATCTGAGTTAATTTCTTTCAATATTGTTTTAGATTATTTGTGGGCAAGTGGAGGTGAGTATAGAGCTTTTTGCCAGACAGAATTTGAAAAGAGCACCTGTCCCTGGCACCCAGACAGTGCCCTGATGAGACTGAGAAGATGCAGGGCCACGAAGGACTCCAAAGGTACCTGGTAGATTCTTAGTACTGTGTCTACCAGATGAGGTCCCCTGCATTTCCTTGTGAGATTCAAATTGGGTAGAGTTAGAGGAACAGAACTAGAGCTGATGAAGATCTATCTCTTCCTTCTCTTTTTTCCCCTCCATTCTTTGAACATGATGTGTCAGAATTTTACCTTTTGATGGAACACTCCTACTGAATTACACAATAAAGAATAATTAAGAACTAAAGGATGTCACATGGTCATTAAATAATTAATGGTTGTCACATGTGAATAAACTGTAAAAATTCTTAAAATTAGGATTCATAATTTTAAGCCATGTTCTATTTAAATGCTGTATATGGGAAATATGGATGAGAACTAGACTTGCTGAAATTGTTACAAACAGGTGCAGTTCAGCAAAACAGTGCAGCATAGGAGTTAATTAATACTGCTCATCAGAATTGGAGTCTTATTAAAACCATTTGCCATAAGGAGAGTGTTATCAAAGAGTGGACCCACTTGGTGAATGAGGTCAGTAAGTAGTCTCCCCTCATTCTGCTTCAGAATGCAGCTTGGCTTTCCTCTTGATGGAATAAGACTTCTAGCATGTTGTGTCTGCTCTCTGAGCTTCTCTTAGCTTAAGAGTTGTAGGTGACATTTTGAAGATGTAACAGAAAGGATGAGTGGAACTTCGCAATGTAGGAAGATAGGGACGGGGAAGGGGGCCTTGAGCTGGTCCACGGAAAAGGTTTCTAAACTCCATGTGCGGAGAAGGCAGATCTGGTGGAGGCAGCCCCAGGGCCACAGCACAGGGCACCAGTTCATAGGGTACTTGAGTTGCTGGAATGAGTATTAGAAGTGTTGAGACTGGAATGGGAGAAAGGACTTTGAGGACATGACTGTCTGATGATGCAGTGACATCATTCCCTGGGTCTCAGTGTTTCAGGCTGTATCATCAAATGCTAACACACAAGCTAGCCTGGGCCATGTAACTGTGTTCTCTGCTCTATTTATCCCAAGATTAAAGTCAGCGTTTGTCTTCCTGAGGCTGGGGCAAGGCTGGGAGTAGATTGTTTTGAAGCTTCTGGGTGATGTTAGCTCATGTAACACTTGGGGGTCTATGGTTTCTTTGCTAGCTATTGGCAGCTGTGCTCAGTCCTTACAGGCTGCCTGAACTCCTTCCCATCCCTTAGTCAGCCAGGGCCCTTCTCTTGCTTCAAAGCTTTCTGGCCTGTCTTCTGAGACAAGCTGGAGAAGAGTCTCCTTTTAAAGAGCTCATTTGATTAGGCCAGGCCCACTGGCGTTAGGTCCCTTTTATCCTCCAGCATGCCATCTAATCTAATCAGGGGAGTAAAATGTATGGTGTTCATCGTCTGGGGATCATGTAGGATTGTAGAGCAGAGCAGGAAATTGCAGTGATCACCTCAGAGATCTGCCTTAGATAGTGGGTAGTGGTGGGTTGTAGGTGTCTGAACAAGGAAATTTCAGGCTCCAAGCAGTGTCTTAGCAAGTATTTTGGAGAACTAGGGACTGCACAAAGATGACAAAGAAGGAAGTATTTGCACTGTCAAACTATCTGAGAGAATCAGTGTGCTGGTAACAGTGCCGCAGGGACCAACAGAAGGATGTGACAGCAGCTGTGTCCTGAAGAGCTCCGAGTTGAGTTCTTTGTGGGTTTTGGAGGGAGAGGTAATTATTAGGCTGCTAAGCAGGTAGACTCTTCATGCCTTCTTTTCTTAAACAGGGGAGCCTTTATCTATCTGTGCTTCAGTTTCGTTTCTTTCAAAGGAAATTCACTGCTTCACTTCTATCATTTCTACTAAAAGGAAAGTGAAGGATCACTGGACCTTTCTGATATGCTCATTTCATAAGTGGGAAAATTATGAGCTCAGAGAAGGAAAGTGACATGCTCACTGAGTGTCTTCACTAAATGTGCATTTCGAGAAGAGAAAAGTGACTGGTATCGAGTGATTGGAGGGCATTAGAGGTGTACCAGAGGGCATCTTGTTCAATTAGATCATGGATTCTAGCAGCAGAGATAANCTTCTCTTGGGATTTACCAGGAAATGCCATGGGAGGAGGCTGTTCTTAAGCCCTACTTGGCGGTTAATGGAAGTGATGGAGAGAGTGAAACCCTAAGTACAGACTAGCTCTTCAGAGTTGGGGAGGCAGAGATGCTTGGGAAGCAGTATAGGACAGTGCCTTTGGAGGCTCATATATTTGAGGTGTATGGCTTTGGGGAAGATACTTTGTCTTATTAGCCTCAACTGCAAAATGAGGCTAACTATTATGCCCATATAAACACATAATAACAGACTTCTACATTAAAACAGTTGACTATTGGCAGTCTTATGTGATCCCACCTACTCCATAGAACTGTTGGGGACTCTGGATGTGAGAATGCATGCTTAGTCTAGTACCTGCCATGTGATCAGTACTGCATGTTAGCAACTGTAACATCGCAAAGATTCAGAATCTTGAATTTAAGATGCTCAAGTTTTCAAACCCTGAGAATCCTTTCANGTTGAGATACAGGACAGTCACCATGGTAAAGAAGGAGATTGGACTTTAAATGGAAATGTGGAATATCCAACAGAAGCNGGGGTCCAGAGGGCAGGAACTCCTACTGTGTTAACATTTGGTTTGACTGGGGAATATACCATTTAATAACTCTCTGCAGATTGATGTCCTAGAGGAGCTCACAGACTTGAAGGTATGGAGGAGATGGGCAGGTAGACAGAATAATAGCTGGTTCAATCAGGAGAGGCAGGGGGATGATGAGACTATGGTGGGTGTATAGTTTTCACCATATGAAGAGTGGAATCCTTGAGTAGTAGAGACTTGTTTGTATTGTGCTCATTTCTACTGATGATAAGGTCAAGAAGAAAAGAAGGAANTTTCATTTTGATTTCATTGAAAGAGTGATGAGAACTTTTTAGGGAAGAGTAAAAAGCTGGGGGTGGGGCAGAAGAAGAGGAGGAAGTATAGGAAGTGGTGTGGTTGGCGAGGTAGAGGGTTTGAGTGTTACAATGGTATGATATGGAGTTACTGGCAGGGGTCCACTGTTGGAAAGACTATGGAGCCATAGTCATTCTGAGAGATAATGGAAAAAGCTTGGTTCTCAAGCAAAGTTCTTGGTTTTCCTTGAGCTTTTGTTCCTTGTGGATGTAGTAGATACCCTGCTTAATGATATTTGAAGGATGCTACAACTTTCATCTGGTGAAATAGCATTATAAATGACATTCAAAGCATCTCTCTAAGCCAGGNAACCACAAAGGATTTTAAGACAGCACCATAGAGATGTTTTTGTCTTGTTTCTGATGCATGTACTAATTAAAAAAAGAAAAACCAAAACAGTGTTCTCTTTGTGGCTTACTTTGCAGCAGATTTGCATCACCATCATTATTCGGAATTAATAGTAAGATAAACTTTAGAGTGTTTAGTAATTGGCTTAGGGTTTCTATTGCTGAGAAAAGATACCATGACCACAACAATTGTTATAAAGGAAAATATTTAATTGGGGTGGCTTACAGTTCAGAGGTTTAGTCTATTATTATCATGGCAGGACAAGGCAGTGTGCAGGCAGACATGGTGCTAGAAAAGGAGCTGAGAGTCCGACATCTTGATTTGTAGACAACAGGAAGTGAACTGAGACACTCTGTGTGGCTTGAGCATATATGAGACCTCAGAGCTTGCCTCCACAGTGACACACTTCCTCCAACAAGGCTGTACTTACTCCAACAAAGCTGCACCTCCTAATAGTGCCACTCCCTGTGAGCTTATAGGGGTTATTACATTCAAGCCACCACAGTGATCCTTGTTTAGGAGAATTCAAGATCATGTTCCCTGATTTTTTACCTT
>LZPO01076751.1:14337-24628 GCA_001675575.1 Neotoma lepida
ACTAGTGGCTGGCTGCCCCATTTTTTCCTCCAATCCTCAGATAAATTTTATTGGGGAACACAGATAAAATATCACCACAACTATATTTAGTAGTTACATAGAGAGTGGAAACCTTGACTTGTTTCTTATTTTAGTGGACCTGCTTTGAATTTTTCTCCATTGAAGTTGATGGTGGCTATGGGCTTGATGTATACTGCCCTTATTATCATGAAGTATGTCCCTTGTATCCCTAATCTCCCCTAGAAATTTATCATGAAGTAGTGTTGGATTTTGTCAAAGGCCTTTTCTGCATCTCATGAAATGATTATGTGAGTTCTTTTTTCTATCAGTTTATTTATATATTCAGGGGATTGTATTNCTTGATTTTCATATATTGAATCATCCCTNTGTTCCTGGGATGAAGCTACTTAATCATAGTGAATGATCTTTTTTATGTGTTCTTGGATTCATTTTGCCAGTACTTTATTGAGTACTTTCTCATCTATGTTATTAAAGAAATTGGTCTTTAATTTTTTCTTTGTTGGATCTTTTTGTGGTTTGGTTATCAGCATAACTGTAGCCTCACAGTGTTTCATTTTTATTTTGTGGAATAATGTTAGGGATATTGGCTTTAATTCTTCTTTGATATTCTAGTAGAATTCTCTGTTAAACCATCTAGCTCTTGGCTTTTATGGGTTGGAATTCTTTTAGTGACATTTTCTATTCCACTTGTGTTTATAGGTGTGTTTACATTGCCTATATGATCTTGATTTAACTTTAATAAGTTTCATCTATTGAGAAATTTTGTTTAGATTTTTCAATTTGGTGGTGAATAGGTTTTTAAAGTATGTCATTACTCTCTGATTTACCTCAATGTCTGTTATTATGTCCCCCTTCTCATTTATGATTTTGTTAATTTGGATATTCTCTCTGACTTTTAGGTAGTTTGGATAAGGGATTNTCTATCTTGTTGATATTCTCAATGATCCAACTCTTTGTTTCATTAGTTCTGTGTATTATTATCTTTGATTTTATTTTACTGATTTCAGCCCTAAATTTATTTCTTGCCATAGATTCCTCTTAGGTGAGGTGACTCCTTTTGGTTCTAGAGTTTTTTGGTGTGCTGTTATGTTCCTAGTATGAGATCTTTTCAATTTCTTTATGAAAGCACTCAGTGCTAACTTTCCTCTTAGAACTGCTTTCATTGTTTCTATTGGTTTGGATATGATATGTCTTTATTTTCATTCACATCTAGAAAGTCTTTAATTTCTTNATTTCTGTCTCAACCCATTTTTTTCATTCAGTAGAAAGTTGTTCAGTTACCATGAGTTTGTAGTCCTTCTGTTGTTGTTGGTATCCAGATTTAATCTGTGGTGTTCTAATAGGATACAGGGATTTACTCCAATTTTCTTCTGTTTATGGAGACTTGCTTTGTGTCCAAGTATGTGGTCAATTTTCAAGAAAGTTCCATGAGGTTTAGAGAAGATTGTATATGTTTCTATGTTTGTGTAAAGTGTTCTGTAATTATCTGTTAGGTCCATTTGGTTTATAACATCTGTTAGCTCCAGCATTTCTCTGTTTAGTTTCTGTCTAGATGGCTTGTATATTGGTAAGAGTTGGNTATTGAAGTCTCCCACTATCAATTTTTGATGGTCAGTATGTGATTTAAGCTGTAGTGGTGTTTCTTTTACAAATATGGGTGCCCTTGAGTTTGGGGCATAGATATAAATAATTAGAATGTCATCTTGGTGGGTTTTTCTTTTCTTTTCTTTTCTTTTTTTTTGGTTTTTTCAAGACAGGGTTTCACTGTGTAGCTTTGGTGGTGCCTTTCCTGGAACTCACTCGGTAGCCTAGGCTGGCCTCGAACTCACAGAGATCCGCCTGCTTCCTGAGTGCTGGGATTAAAGGCGTGTGCCACCACCGCCCGGTGGATCTTTCCTTTGATGAGTAGGTAGTATCCCTCCCAATTTCTTCCAATTAGTTTGGTTTGAAGTTTGTTAGAAAGTTAAAAAAAACCTTTTATTATTATTCCTAGCCACTTCTGGAGTACCATGACTACGAATGTGCTGTCAGCAGTCAGGCAAAATGCTTAGTCCCTCCAGGGCCTTATGTCCCACGTCTTTCTCTTGGGTTGGTTCCACTCCCTGTTAGAAGCTCTCCTTGGCAGGTATCCCAGGACTCCGGCATCTGTAACACTTAGATTCTCCAAGGCAATCTAGGCTTTAACCTCACAGCTTCACAAAATGGCCTCTCTACTATGCCTGGCCTCAGTGACTTTCTTTAGGTGCTAAGGCAAATTCTATAATGTGTTTAGAGTTATGATCCTTAANGCTAAAGCCAGAACCACATGCCTGAAGCTGTCAAGTTATNCTGTTTCCTGGGGCTGGAACATGGCCCCCTCATTCAGTTACATCTTTACCTGCTTTCTGTCCTTTACTGCTTAAGCTTGGCTATTCTGAAACTTGCTTTGTAGACCAGACTGGCTTCTAATTCAGAGATCTACCAGCCTCTGNCTTCCCAGTGCTGGGATTAAAAGAACACANCACAACACCTGACTCTAAGCTTTTCTAAGACAGAAGTTGGAAACTTACCTGGGTGGNATATTGCCCTGAGGTCACCACTCTATTTATTCCATTTCTTAATCTGTTTATCTCCTTGAATACAGGATTTAGTTCCATTCCACTCTTTGGTGTTCTTTTTCTCCTTAAATTTTATATTTTGTAATTTACTCTGCTCAGCTTGTTCTTTTTCACTACAAATCTTCATTAGAATTACCACTAGTAATGACATGACAGAGTCTATAACTAAGCTGCTTTGAGATTTACTCTGCCAAGGGAATTAACCCAAAATTCTTCACTTTAGCCTCAGGCAAACTTTTTGGACTAGGGCAAAATGCATCTACTTTCTTCACCAAGATATCACAAGAATGATCTCTAAGCAACATATTGAAGTTCATCTCCTCTGTAAACTCTTGAACAAGCCTGCCCCACCCCCACTTCATCAAATTACATTCAACACCACTTTTTCCATGTTTCATCTTGTATGGCCCATTAAGCAGCACTTAAAGCATTCAACTGCTTTTCTAATCCACAANCCAAAGGTCCATATTCCTTCAAACAAGAACATGGTCATGCTCATCTCTGGTACCATACCCCAGTCTCTNGTACCAACTTCTGTCTTAGCTAGGTGTTCTTTGGCTGTAAAGNGACACCATGACCATGACAACTCTTAAAAAAGAAGGTTCACTTACAGTTTCAGAGATTCAGTGAATTATTATCATGATATGGAGTATGGCTGTGTGCAGGCAGTAGTAGCTAAGAGTTTTATATCTTGCAGGCAACAGGAANNTGACTGAGTGTCACACTGGGTGAAGCTTAAGCAGAAGAGATATTAAGGCCCAATCCCAAAGTGATACACTTCCTTCAATTAAGCCATACCTCCTAATAGTGCCACTCCCTATGGAAGCCAATTACATACAAACTATCACAGAGGGGAAAGGGTCTATTTGGATTACACTTCCAGATCACAGTTCATTATTGGAGGAAGTCAGAACAGGAACTCAAACAGGGCTGGAACCTGGAGACAGGAGCTAGAGAAGAGGCCATGGAAGAGAGCTGCTTACTGACTTGCTTCTCTTGACTTGTCTAGCCTGCATTCATATAGATCCCANGGCCACAATTGGGCTGGGCTTTCTCTCATTGATCACTAATTAAGACAATGCCTTACAGCTGTGTCTCATGGAAGCATTTCCTCAACTGAGGTTCCTTCCTCACTGATGATTCTAGTTTGTATCAAGTCACCAGTCAAGGAGCAGTTGGGTGACCTGCCTGCAAGTTGGACTGCTGCCCCCTTTGTATCCTGTTCCCCTGAGACCCACTCCATTTCCCAACCCCTCAACTCTGGCAAACTCTATAGGCCCAGGTACAACCCACACCAGTCAGAAGGACTGGTGAGTGGCTAGCCTCCTGAATGAGCTGCCTCAAACCTCAGATGAAAATCCCCAGAGCACAATCCATGCCCCTTCCCATCCNACCTCATCAAAATTACTGACCCTTGCCTACATCTCAAGTGGAATTCCATTGCTCTGGTGTAGCCCTCACCAATCAAGCANTCAGTGAGTGCCCACCTGCTGGCTGGTCTTCTACCACCCCTGCATTTAGTTCCCCCAAGACTCACTTGACCTCCCAACTCCTCCCAACTCATCATCCATCACCAAAACTCTGGCAGACTCCATAGGCCCAGGTACAGACAACAACAGTCAGAAGAACACACTCCATAGACCCAGGTACAGNCCACACCAGTCAGAGGAACAGTACCTCCTCCCCTGGGCTCCATGTTCTGGTCTACAACTTTGGAAGAAGACTTTGGCTTTACTGGAGGCCAGGTTGGATTGAGGGACTGAAGGCAACCAAAACCCCAGTGGAGACACCCTACTGGACCTCAAGACTTGCCAGTCACCAGAACCGTTTTGGCCACTTAGAGCAGAGACCAGAGAGGAAACAGAAAACAAAGAAAAAAAAATAACACCCATCCAACAAAGACAAACACAGGAATCAACACTTAGACCTATAATCATTCCAAATCCAGATGCCTAAGTGACAGTGTAAGAACACAATCGGTAACAGAAAGTGTAACATGGCACCACCAGAACCCAGTAATCCTAAAACAGCAAGACCTGAACATTCTAAGGCAGCTGAAGCACTAGTAAATGACTTTAAAAACAACTTTTGGAAGATGATAGTGGATTGTAACGAGGAAATGAAAAAAAAATCCCTTAAAGAAATTGAGGAAAAGATAAACAAAAATTTGGGAGAAATCAATAAATCCCTTAAAAGAATGTCAAGAAAACCAAGAGAAAACAATCAGGTAAAGGAAACAGTTCAAGACCTAAAAATGGAAATAGAAGTAATTAAAAAAATACATATCCAGGGAACTCTAGAAATGGAAAATCTGAATAAGTGAACAGGAACTACAGATGCAAACATTACCAACAGAATACAAGAGAATACAATCTCAGGCATTGAAGATACAATAGAGAAAATAGATTCATATAGGTCAAAGAAAATGCTAAATCTAAAAAATTCCTTACATAAAACATAGAGGAAATCTGGGAAACTATGAAAACACCAAACCTAAGAATAACTGTAATAGAATAAGGAGGAGAATCTCAACTTAAAGGCCCAGAAGATATCTTCAACAAAATCATAGAAGAAAATTTTCCCAACCTAATAAAGGACATGCCTATAAAAGTACAAAAAGCTAACAGAATAATAGTCTAGAGCAGAAAAATAAGTCCCTTTGCCACATAACAATCTAAACACCAAACATACAGAATTAGGAAATATAATATTAAACACTGAAAAGGAAAAAGNCCAAGAAACAAATAAAGGAAGATCTATTACAATTACACACAACTTCTCAAAAGGNACTCTAAAAGGCAGAAGAGTCTGGACAGATGTCTTGCAGATAGTAAGAGACCACAGATGCCAGCACAGACTATTATATTAAGCAACATAATCACCATAGATAGAGAAAACAAGATATTTCANGACAAAGTCAAATTTAAACAATGTCTATCCACAATTCCAGCCTTACAGAAGGTACTAGAAAGAAAACTCCAAACGAAGAAAGTTAACTACACTCATGAAAACACAGGCAATATAATCTAACATCAGTAAAACCCAAAGAAAAGAAAAGAAACATACACACACACACACACACACACACACACACACACACACACACACACAAACATACACAGTCCTAAATACAACCTGCTCAGTCCGTATGTGAAAACACTTTGAAATTTTGAAACACCAGGAAATCCCAGTGCATTTCATTATTCTGTACTGGTGATAATTTGTTGAATTCTGTATGCACTTCCTTTGGAAATTTTGGAAATCCATGGTCAAAGGTAGATCTGCCACCTAATGAAAATGAGAAGAAAATGTTTTCACTAGACATTCCTCAAATCAGTCTCATTGTTTTCCCACAGTTGAATTTGAAAACTGCTATTACAAACATCTTTTAAAACATATATTTCAANGNAAGCATTTGCTTCTATTTAAAGTACATACAGTAAGAACATTCAATAGCGAATAAGAAAAGTGGTTTACATGATGTTTCAAATATCCAGGACAAAAAGTACTTTGAGCATTTTTTAAATTGCTATTTTTATTATAAAGAGGAAAGAGGACACTTTTAAAGAAAAGCATCGATCATCAATATCAACCATTAAGGACTTTGGTGAACACAATTCTTTTTTATAACAGAAAATATTTATAACACTTAAAAAATGGGCAGTTGTTCAAACAAAACTCTTCAAATTAAAAATAAAAAAAATATGCTTGATCCTACTCACCATGGGCTCTGCCTCCCCTACCCATGCATGGCTACTAATTGACACTGTCCTACTTAGAACTGGACTCCTATGGGAAAATAAGCAGAGGCTGGGAACACTGTGCACCAAGCCTGACCCCTAACCCTCTTACTGGACCTGGCTGCGCCCACTCCCACCTTTTATTGTGAACTATCCTTGAGAGTGGTATCCCTCACCTTCCACTCTTGCCCATCACTTGGGCCTAGGCCCACATTCTTTTCCCTGTCAGTTCTAAGCCCTCACCACGCCATTGTTGTCATCAAGTCCTCACTAGCCCGCCCACCTTTCTCCAGAACTGTTCCCTCCATGCTGCAGTTCTCGATTCTCTGTGCACCACCAGCACAATGACCCCACCCGCCTTACATTTTCATCTCAGTCGGTCTTCCAGTCTAGCACCGCCCCTTGTCAGCGTCAATCACTCGCTCTCTGGCCCCGCCTACTTTCCCGGAGCTGACCCAGAGAGCAAGTCGCGCACTTCCGCCGCGACCTGGAAGCGATTCCGCGCAGCGCAAGTCGTGTAGTCCGGTGAGTTTTCCCAGAGANTTTAGACTCGTTGCCTTTCTAGGAGCTGCCGCGGAGAACCGTGACCCTTGCTCGGGAACCTTATTTTGCGCTCCCAGCTCCACCCGGTGACGCGGAGAGCCGCGAGACTGAGGAAGTAGGAACGTGGGAGAGAGATGGCCCCAGAGCGAGGCAAGGGGTNCCCGGAGAGGAAGCAGCCNGGAAGGAGCAGGGACACGGATTCAGACGCTTCTGCGGTGGGGGAGGAGACATGACTGGCGTTTGTGCGGGAAGAGCCAGGTGATGAAGGGCTAGAGAGGGTTGCAGGTGACAGAGGAGCAGCGTGCGGCGGGATAACGGGCCTGTCCGATGAAAGAAAGAAAGCAGGGTATGGANAGGCGGGCAACGGGAGGGGAGGAGAGACCAGCTGAGTTGCCAGAATGTGGAGGGCGGCGGGAGAGAAAGAACAGCTGGAGGTGGAAGGAGGAATGAAATCGTGCAGAATGAGGGAGGGGGAGGCTGGATAAGGGAGGAGTTAATGGGATAATACGGTTATTGTTATTGAGGTTGCTTTTGTTGTTGAAAAAAAAAAACGTAACTTTTGTTTAAATTTTAGTGGTGAGGAAGAGAATTGCAAAACGTGTCTGCAGGGCATGTGCAGTTTAAAGCTAACTGGGATTGTGCTGGGCTTGGTGGCACACGCCAGTAATGCCATCATGTGGGAGCAAAGCTGGGGTAGGAAGATGGAGAGTTTAAGACAGTCTGAAAAAGATAGACACTTTCTACGTGAATAAATAATGTTGAGGTTAGAGGATAATGCCCCTTTAGAGACCTTATTCGGNCAGAAAACCGTGATGTGACTCCTTTAGACAAGATCCCCCTTCTGTACCAGGGGTGTGGTATGGAGGAGTGGTGGGATTTTTCTTTTTTCTAACAGTTAANATTTAGCGTAGAATGCATTGCCTCTGGCCATCTTCAGGCAGCTCTCTGTTAGACACCAACTAAATACTGTATGATTTAATTCATTCTGGATCACTACCTGAAGATGATATCAAATGCCACAATCCCACACCACTGTCCCCTTTTAATTTCAAGTCTCATATCCTGAATGGAACCTACCGTGTTGCTCAGGTGCTGTTAATTTGCTTGCTCAGCTCTGGATTGTCAGGGAAACACTTAGGTTAGGTTTACCCATTGTAAGGAATAAGACAAAGGAAANGGGTAAACCTCTTGTAAGCATCAATATCTCAAGTAGGACAGCTGTGGTCTTCCCAAGTCTTAGCTGAATATCTCTGCCTATATTTACTTTATCGTGCCTCTATGTTATATGTGTTTGTGTATATACATGTGTGCNTTCTGGGGTGTGTGCAGAGGTAGTCTTGTATTCCTGATCTTTCTGAGAAGGGATCAAATTTTGTAGAAAAATGTCAAGTCTCCTGTTGTCTGTCCTGCAGCAGTTTATTGTTCCCTACATCCCCTTGATGTAGTGGGCTACAGAGGTCCATCTTTCTACAGGTGAAGTCCTTCCTCCCAGTGGCTTGGGCTGTGGCACAGGAAGTGGATGTCTTGCTGAGCTGGTTCTGGTGTACCTGTAATCCCAGCTCTCAGGAGACTGAAGGAGGAGGATCATGAGTTCAAGGCCAGCCTGAGTTATATATTAGGTCTTCATCTCCAAAAGAGAAGGGAAATGGTTATGGTTATGTTGTATTTTTACCATTTTGATAGAAGGTTCTACCAGTTTCATATGGCCTGGAAATCACTAGCTTGTTCAGGCCTTGAATTCACAATCCTCTGCCTTTAGTGCTAGGATTGTATGTGTATGCCACCAGGCCCATACTTTTATTATTATTATTATTATTATTATTATTATTATTATTATCATCATCATTTTATTATTAGTAGTATTCAGAAAATAAGGGGTTTTATTATCAAATCACCTTGCAAACATGTTATATATTTAATTGTATACTTTTGGTATTCAGGACTGACTTCTAAATACTCATGTTACTCAAGGAAGAAGCTGGGAGGAAGAGAAAGAAGAAACAGAAAGAACCGGGGATGGCTGCCATGCAGGTACAATGAACCACTACACCCCCACCAGCCGCACCCCTGCATTGTTTCTCTGCTTGCTGAAGTGTTAGGCATGAAAGCTGCTGGCCTGCACTGAGTGTAGACTGGACATTTCACTTGCCCTTGTTCATGTTTTCCTTTAGCCTCTGTTGTATTCACTAGATTTCATCTCATAATGATCCTGTGATTTAGAACATGGAAGAAGCTTCTATTGAGTGTGTCCTAGGAGCAGCCTTTGTGCTAAGGATTGCCTAGTAATGATTGCCCTAGGATCATTTGTAAGTGGATTGTTAGCTCTCTAGATGTAGGTAAAAGAAGCTACACTTGGAAGTCATATGTTAATGTGCACACACAGATACTTCTTAAATTATGGGAGAAAGGAGACCTTCATGTGAAATTACATTCTTCATAGCCTTCTACACTGCAAGTAATAATGTCAGCGGTCATTGTTTCCAAGAGAACATCTCANTAACTAAAAATGGAATAAGGGATGGAGGGTGTTGTATTTCACCCCCAAGATATTAGAGTTTTTTCCCCCATTGTTTTCAGATAGAATATCTTCCTGTGTAGCTCGGGCTGGCTTCCTAAGTGGGATAGTACAGTGCATGCCCGGCTATCATCATCTGTTTGTGTATATGGAGTATATACTTGTTTATGAGAGTGTATGCTCATGTGTGTGTAGGCATGTTTGGAGGCCAGAGGTCAAATCAGGCAACTTCCTGAGTGGCTTACTAATTTTATTTTGATGTAGTATTTTTCACAGAATGTGGCGTTTATTAATTGGTTAAGCTGGCTGGCCAATAGTGTCTATGGATTTGTCTCCCCACCAGTACAGCACTGAGTTTGCAGATGTACTCAGCTTTTAAATGATGCTGGGAATGCAAGCTCAGGTCCTCATGCTTTCCAGGCAAGCACTTTACTGCCTGAGCTGTCAATATGAATCAGCCTGAGTGCTCAACAGTAGGGGGTTCCATAAACATTCTCAGTATTTCCATCCTGTAGACCCTGGTGTTCCCATGGGACTCTTCTGAAGCTCACATTGGGTGTAAAAGTAGTTATGTTTTTCAATCATGGACGACATATGTCCTTATAATTAAAAAAAAAAAAATAAGATTTTCCTCCTGTTAATTAATATTGAATTTTCAAAAATAAAACTTTGAATGTGTATCNTGAACATGATTCATCGTAAATCTGGAAGCAGTCCTGAAGTTTTAGAAGTGAGATGTGGCATTCCCTTCTATTCTCCTATTCTTCCCATCTCTTAGACATCACAAAACCACAGCTGCAGTTCTGGCAGGAGTTCATATAAAAGGTTTTCTTTAGGATATTTTATAGGTTTTCCCCTTAGGAAAGAAGGGTAGT
>LZPO01076752.1:12714-39663 GCA_001675575.1 Neotoma lepida
ATCTGGGCCAGGAAGTCCGATCCCCAAGGCAACCAGATCAACTTCCGGTTTGAAGACAGCTCCTGGTTGACGAGAGGCCTCATTTCTGGAACGTGGTGCGCGCAGGCGCCCTGCCATCCGGAGGGCGGTGCCCAGGAGCCGCACCNGGCTGGTGGGAAGGCTTCGCTCCCGGGTCACGCTTGCCCGGGCTGGTCCCGGCGGGATTGTCGGCCCTGGGGACTCCGGGACTCGAGGGCGGGGCGGGACACCACCCTGCACGCCTGAGGCTCGGGTGCACGGAGCCCGGCAGGTAGAGAGCGTTGTGGAGCCGCCACGCTGGATTTGGAGCTGGAGTTCCGTGCGGGCGGAGGGCAGCGGCTCCTCCCAGCTGGCCCGGGGGCAGAGAATGAGTCCGAAGCTGCAGCCTCCCGGCAGAAAGGCCGTGCCCAGAGCGTGCTACGCTGGTTCACCACCGTGGTGCTGTGTGCCGCCTTCCTGGGGCTGGTGAGAGCTGAGGCTTGAAACCCTCTGTCCAAGGCTGGAGCAGGTCCTGCAGGGGACGTGGTCTCTCCAGTGCCCTGCGCTGTGTGTGACCCTTGGGTGCCTTGGTTAATCCCTTGGGTCTCAGTTTTATCATCCGGAAAAAGTGGGCGTAACTCTAATGGTTGAGGGTTATTGTCAGACTGATTTAAATACGTTTTCCAACATGAGCAAACAAGTTTCCTGCAGCAACNGCGAGATAGAGGAGGGGAAGTCCGGGCCTTTACCTGCCCCCTTTTGCATCCACCCACTGAAGCTCCAAATTGATCACAGAAAAGCCTTGAGAGAGTGCCTCTTCCTGGAGGTCTGACCAGATCCTGCCAAGCGCTTTATTTTGCAGATGGGAAAATAGGTCCCGAGAAGAAAGTGGCTTTTCTGATTAAATGATAGCATCAAGGACATGTTTCTTACCCTGTTCACAGCCCTGTTTAAATCAAAACTCAAGTGCAGAAACAAACACCTTTTAAAGACAGCGAGCGTCTCACTCTGTAGCTCCGTGTGCCTGGCCTGGAACTCACTTTGTAGACCCTGCTAGCCTCTAACTCACTGGCCTGCCTCNGGCTCTCTACACATTGTGATGGGTGATGATGATGATTTGAGACAGAGTCTCACTATGTAGCCTTGGCTACCCTGGAATTCACTGTATAGCTCAGGATAGCTTCCAATTCATAGAGATCCACCCACCTCTGCCTCCTGAGTGCTGGACTTGAAGCTCTGGACCACTGGCCTAAACTTGATAATTTTTGACTTGAGTGTTATGAGGGCTTAAACCTTTGATCAGAGTCACTTGGCATCTCAGAGTTTGAGTCTCAGTTGTTTCTTAAGACTATTTTGATGGTAAAGTAGGGAAGGAAAAAAGCGCCGCAGATAATACAGCCCTCACTGTGTGCCAGGTCATGTAAATGCTTTGAAGAAATTTGATGAGAACCTGCACATGCTGTGGGCCAGAATGTACCTGGTCTTTAGTCCTTGGTTGCTGCTGCTTGGGCAGGGAATACCCTCTTGGTTTATCGAGGAATAGTGCAACACAGCCATTTATTTATTTATTTATTTACATACTGCATATTTACATATTTACATATTTGCTGCATACTTCTTACATATTTATTTATTTACAAGTTGCTTTTTGGTCATGGTGTTTCATTGTAGCAATAGAAACCCTAACTAAGACACTGCCCTTTTATGTGAATGATGGAGATCCAAACTGAGGTCCTTGTGTTTGTGCAGCAGGTACTTCACTGACTGAGCCATCTCCTTGGCCCCTAGTGTGTTACAAATTAACTATTAATACATAACAGTCTTTTAGGATATTGTTCAATAGAAACAGTTGAAACAAAAGAAAAAAATCAAATAGTTTTGTAAGTGATGTGTGTTGGAATACACTGGTAGTACCAACATTTGGGAGACCGAGACAGGAGGATTATGAGTTAGGGTCTGCAAAACAAAACAAAAACTGTAAAAATATCAAGGGTGGTGAATAAAAACCCACTCGGGAGTGTGTTTTTGCTCACAATGTATGTGTTTCCTCAGGTTTGACTTAGTGTAGCCCGAAGTCCCTTATGGTAGATTGTAATCTCCCACCTGTGGTTTTGTTATCCTGGAAATGCTACTTCTTGGGCAGTGTTCAGTGATGAGTAAAGCTCTCCTTTTTTAACTGTAGGGACTGAGTATTGCTATACTGGGACCCACCTTTCCAGATCTGGCAAGGAATGTGAACCAAAACATCAGCAGTCTGTCTTTCATTTTTGTGGGCCGTGCCTCAGGATATTTATGTGGCTCTATGATTGGAGGAGTTCTTTTTGGGTGCATAAATCATTTTTTACTTTTGGGTAAGTAAACACTGCTTTTTATTTGTTTTCTCTCATCAAATTTACAACTCAGTTTTAAACATGGAAAACTGCCAATACCTGAGACGGGCAGTGTGCTGGCATCCACCCTGGCAACTAGATCTTTGTTCCTCTTCCCACTTTGGCAGCTGGAGGGAGTCTGTATTGATCCCCCTGGAAACTTGATTGGCCCTCGAGAGTGAATGTTGGCAACCCTGAGCAGTGCTGACCTTTCCTGTAATTTAGGCTCCACTCCAGGCTCATGCATTGGTTGATTGTGGTGATATTTTGTTTGTATTCTAACAAATAAAATTGCCTGAAGATCAGAGGACAGAGCCAGCCACTAGATTAAACATAGAGGCCAGGCAGTGGTGGCACACACCTTTAATCCTAGCACTCAGGAGGCAGAGATCCATTTGGATCTCTGTGAGTTCAAAGCCACCTTGGACTACACGAGATTAATCCAGTCTAAAAGAGAAACAGTGCCAGGCAGTGGTGGCACACACTTTTAATCCCAGTACTAGGAAGGTTGAGACAGGAAGTGATATGGCTGGGCAGAGAAAGGAATATAAGGCAGGAGGAGACAGGAGTTTGGGGCCCTTTTGACTGAGGACTCAGAGGCATTCAGTCTGAGGTTTTGTGGAGACAGGATCCCGTGTCCCTTTCAGTCTGAGGTGCGGTAGTGGTGAGAAGTTTCTCTAGTAGCTTATTCCTTTGTTTCTCTGATCTTTCAGCATTTACCCCAATGTCTGACTCTGGGTTTTTATTATAAGACCAATTAGGATTCGTGCAACAGTTGACCATGAAGTTCTGCTTATCTGGGGGTAGGGCAGGGCTTCCGGGACCATGGGGGTCAGAATGATTCCTGGAACCTGGCCAGGCTTTGTGGACTTGGGTTTGAAGATGAAGGGACAGGGGACAGTGGGGAAATGATAGAGACTGCACTTCAGTCCTGCTGCCCATGTCAGAGTTGAGCACAGGCTGATCCTCTTGGATCCTGACCCTGGAAAAGAGGGCAGAGTTGTTAGCATGCCTTTTTCAATAAATTGGCATGATTAAAGACAATTCGATTGATGCATTAAAACTCCTATGGAAGTAAGAATATTTTATTGCTGATGAATAAATAAATCTTTTGTTACTAAAGAAGAGCTGTTGTAGCTGACTTTTTAATGTTTCTTTTCAGGGGTGTCACTTTCTGCTACCACAATTGGTCTTTATCTTACTCCATTCTGCAGGACAGCAGTCTTACTGGTTGTCATGATGTCTGTCTTTGGTATTTCAATGGGCATTCTGGATACAGGTTAGTGAATCCTGTATTGTCATCTGCACTATTGGGGACACTACTGCTAGGAAAAGGAAAGCAGATGAGATTATATTGTCATTTGGAATGTCAGACTGGGGCCACAGCACCTAGTCAGAGTCACCCTCCTAGCAGCTACATCAGAATATCCACTTCTGAGCATTTGCCTATGAAATAAACATAAAGTATGTTTCTCTATGAACAAGAGGTGATTTAGAATATCCAAACATGGAAGGATGCCCTTTCCGTGGGTGGGTACAGTAAGATGAGCAGGCTTTCCTTTTAGATAGCATCTGATTGTTTTACTATAAGAAGCCATGATGATTTGGGAGGTCAAAACAAGTACAGAGCTGTTGTGTGCCTGCACAGGAGCAGATGTAGCTAAGTTCTGAGCTCAGCAAAGCCTGTGCTGCTTGCTTCCTAATTTTCTTTTCTGTCCTTTTCTGGAAAGTTGCTGTTCACCACCAGCAGACCCTCTTTGTAGAGTAATGTGACGTTTGCCTACCTCCAACTCCAGTACTCCATCTCTTTCTTTCCTGCTCTNGTATGGTTGGATAGATTGTGGAAATATTTTATACATTAGGCTCTGGTTGGTTGTAAAACTACAGAGTGGTGTGGTTTTTTTTCTCTATGGGGGGACCCACCACTTGGCTCCCAAATGAAACACACATGGAGGTAGCTTGGCTTGTTTCTAGCCAGCTTTTCTTAAATTATCCCTTCTACCTTTTGCCTCTGGGCTTTTACTAACTTTCTCTTACCTCTGTATATCTTATTTTCACTCTCACTCAGTGGCTGGCTGTATGGCTCGGTGGTTGGTCCTTAGCATCCTCTTCTCCTTGTTCTCTTTCTGCTGCTGCTTCTCTCCCAGATTTCTCCTTCTATTCTCTGCCTGCCAGCCCTGCCTATCCTTTTTCCTGCCTCACTAATGGCTGTTCCACTCTTTATTAGACCATCAGGTGTTTTAGACAGGCAAAGTAACACAGCTTCACAGAGTTAAACAAATGCAACATGAAAGAATGCAACACATCTGTGCATCATTAAACATGTTCCAGAGCATAAACAAAAGTAACACACCTTAAAATAATATTCCACAACATTTCCCTCGTTTTGTCTAAATAAAGAAAAGTTTTAACTTTAATATAGTAAAACTATACACAACAAAAACAATTATCAAGTAAGAATTACATTTACAATATTCAATGCATTTGTAGTTAGCATATTTAGAGAAAATAATGCATTATCATAGTGAATCCAAAGTTTTACATCTAACTTACTTTCTATCATAACTAAGAAAAACTGCAATTATAACTATCTAGTCTTCAACTCCATCAAAGACCAAGAAGGATGTAATATTATCTAACAACAGAGACACTTGGCTGCCTGGACAGTCACCCAAAGTTCCTCTGCAGTGTTGGGGCATCCATCTGCAGACTACAGGCTCAGAATATCTAGCAAACTGTTAAGTGAAGCAGGAAATTTGAAGGACTATCCTGCCTTGTATTGGCAAAGTTTGTCAGTTGCTTTCCTCTGTGTCCTGCAGAATATCTGGCAGACTCTTCTGTGAAGCANAATTTTGAAGGACTGCCCTGCCTTGTTTTGGCAAAGTTAAAGCAGTCTTTTTCTTGTATGATCTACATGTCCAGTCTGCACAGCACATTGTTAGCAGTCAAAGGCAAGAGCAGTTTCTTTGCCCATTGTGGCTAACCTTGCCACAATGAAAGCAAACTCCATAAGGAAATTCTTCAATGCTCATCATCTTCTCTGAAATAAATTGGTACTGCCAGGAGCAGATGTCATGAAAAACCTTATGTTAACAAAACATTTTAAATGCCATATTCTGTAGGTCTTTGAAGTGTTTGAGGACCATTTATCTATCTAAGATATATCTCTATATGATCTGGAAAGCACACCTAACATATCTACAAATTTGTTATAAATGACTAACTACTAACTTACGTTAAAATAACTTTAAATTTGTATCAATATACTATATTCTCCTAAATGATAACAAAATCCATAACCCATGAAATAACCAAAGACCACCCACCCCATCTCTTGGGAATGTGAGTGTAGTATTCGCCAAACTGCTTCCCGCTGTCTGTGGATGAAGTATCTTCAGGGTCCCTGAGAAAATTTTGAGATAATGACCAAATTTTGGGAAGACTAGCAGTAGCTTTTGCTGATAGATATCACCTGTCAAGTTTCAGGAGGTCTCGTCGTTTTAAACCTAATCCATATTAACCTGGAACAAATCCACAGCTTCTTGTTTCCTGTGGAAACAAAAGCAAAACCTCTTCTCCAAAGCACTTTTTACTTTCATTTGAAAAAATATATTTTTTGACTTCTTTTTTAAAGGTAAGGCATTCCTAAAGTATCTAGATTGGTTCAATTTAGCAGTCCAGTTCACAGTCGCATGCTCTTAGGAGCTATTGTTTGCTTGTCAGCATTCAAAACACTCAAAATCAACACAGTAACATACAGGGTCCAGACTCCCTGTGGGCCCATCTTACATGGCTTTTTTCCTTTATATTACTTTTATTGTCTCTAAAGACTTTATTTTTAAACTATTTCTTTCTTTCTGTGACTGTCTATACTCAGTTTCTTTTCTTTCTTAAGCCTGTGCACATTGTAAAACACAGTGGAACTTGTTTAGAGGGTTTTTTTTTTCCATCTGGACCTCTTTTACTGCATATCTTTTAGCTGTTTTGGACCACACAAGCAAACTTTAGACTGCTAAGCTACACCTGGATCTTCTGCATGACTCTCTTGGCTGGCTCCGCCTACTTCTCTGGTTGTGAAAGCCAAACCTAAAGTTTGTAGCCCAGTTGGAGGTTTGTTTGACCTGGAACTGCATTCAACCCCCCAGCTATGGAATTCTGGTGCCCTGCACTGTGGCAGGCATTTTTTACTTAGTTTTTTTGCTTCTGTTTAGTGTGAAAAAAGTTGTTTAAGTGCTCTGCTGTACAGCAGGGTTTCTTAAAGGAGCCGTATTTTTTTTTTTCAGCTTTCTCAGGCCCTAGGGATATTTGAGCCTCACATCGGTATGCCAATTTTTTTTTTCTCTTTTGGGGGACCCACCACCCACTTCCCAAATAAAACATACATGCAGGCTTATTCTTAAGTATAAATGCCCAGGCTTGCTTGGCTTGTTTCTTGCCAGCTTTTCTTAAATTATCTCTTCTACCTTTTGCCTCTGGGCTTTTTCCTTTTCTTCTGTATATCTTACTTTCACTCTTTGTCTGTGGCTGACTCAGTGTCTGGGTGTCTGGGTGTCTGGCCCTTAGCGTCCTCCTCTCCTTGTTCTCTTGTTCTTTCTTCCTCTCCTTCCAGATTTCTCCTCTATTATTCTCTCTGCCTGCCAGCCCCCCCCATCCTTTCTACTGCCTTGCTATTGGCTGTTCAGCTCTTTATTAGACCATCAGATGTTTTAGACAGGCAAAGTAGCACAGCTTCACAGAGTTAATGCAACATAAAAGAATGCAACACATCTTTGCATCATTAAACAAATGTTCCAGAGCATAAACAATTGTAGCACATATTAAAATAATATTCTACAACATAGTGGAAATGTATGCTTATCTGAAAGTTAAACAGAGAGCCAAAGACTTGATGCTTCTGCCTATCACCTCATAGGCTCTCTAGCAGAATAGAGCAGAGTCTGACAGCTGTGCTTAGTGCTATGATATACATCGGGGCCTTGGGTACAGATGTCCGTGATAGTGGCTGCCAGGTGCAAGAATAGAAAGCTTTGATGATTTGGCTACTATCTGGTGCTAAAATCAATCTCTCTCTCTTGTAAATAGATAGGTGTGTTATGTCAGTGTACCCCCTGGTGTGGTGCTAGCACATTTTATGGAAAGCCTTTGCTAATGTGCCTGGCCCTAGTGGGTAGTGGTTTATTAGCTTGTAGATTCTGTGTGTTAAGAAGAGATGCTGTGATACAGTCTACTGGTGATAGGGGGTCAGAGCTCCTCAAATAATAGCTTTGCCCTACTTCAGTCTTTGTATCACCACATTGGTTCTCGGTAGCAGCAGTGTGGCCCTCCCCAATACTTCTTTTTAATAGTGATGTAGTGTTCTTACTAAATGATCATTAATTTAAATAATTTCTTTCATTGGCAGGTGGGAACATCCTCATCTTGGATCTTTGGGGGGATGAAGGAGCCCCACATATGCAGGCCTTGCACTTCAGTTTTGCCTTGGGTGCCTTCCTGGCTCCCCTGCTGGCTAAATTGGCCTGGAGTACGACAGAATCTGCTCAGAACCAAACAGAGCCTGGCTTTGACCCTCTAATGCTGAACAGATCCTCTGAAGCCACCTTAGACTCTCTGTTTGCAGTACCTGAGGACATGAACCTGCTGTGGGCATACACTTCCATCGGCACCTATGTTTTAGTAGTTTCTGCCTTTCTGTTTGGTCTGTTTTGTAAGAAACGCTCAAAGCAGGAAAAAGCCACAGCATCTGCTCAGGAACCTCGAAGAGCTAAATATCACAGGGCCCTGCTCTGTCTCCTCTTCTTCTTCTTCTTCTTTTACGTTGGAGCTGAGGTGACCTATGGCTCTTATGTATTCTCCTTTGCCACCACCCATGTTGGCATGGAAGAAAGTGAAGCAGCCGGCTTGAACTCCGTCTTCTGGGGGACCTTTGCAGCCTGCAGGGGCCTGGCCATCTTCGTCGCAACACTCTTAAAGCCTGGAACCATGATTGTGTTGTGCAACATTGGCAGCCTGACCTCATCTTTCTTTCTGGTGCTTTTTGACAAGAGCCCTCTTTGTCTCTGGATCGCAACTTCAGTGTATGGAGCCTCAATGGCAGCCACATTTCCCAGTGGCATTTCCTGGATTGAGCAGTACACTACCTTAACTGGGAAATCCACAGCATTCTTTGTAATTGGTGCTGCTCTGGGAGAAATGGCTATTCCTGCAATAATTGGAATTCTTCAGGGACACTACCCAAAACTGCCAGTTGTTTTGTACACGGGTCTGGGGTCAGCCATATTCACTGCTATTTTATTTCCTGTGATGTATAAATTAGCCACTTTCCCTCTGGGTCACCAGCCCAAAGGAAGAAAGAGTGAGGACCAGAGAGCTTTGCTTTCCAGCTCTGAGCTCAATGACTGTGAAGAAGAGAATGAAGAGGAAGATGCAGAAAAATGGAATGAAATGGATTTTGAAGTGGTTGAAATGAGTGACCCAATGCAGGAGTCTCTAAGGGACACATCTAGCGACATCCTGATGGAGCCCACACCTGAGGTTTCCGATCAGTTCCTGTCAAATGCATACTTTTCAGTCAATAGCAGCAACTCTCTCGGGAATCACCAGGACAAAAGGGACTGACAGTCAGAGGAGATGAATTACTGAATGACTTCATCGAGTAATCGCCACTCAGAGCAGAGCTTTGGCAGACTTTCAGCACGCTTTGGCAATTGAAATTTGTGGGTGTCTACAGCAAGCATTGAAACTATTTGAAGTATTCTAAATCTCAGAGTCCTCTGTAAACTACCGTTTGCTCTTGTACAGTAAGTTCTTGTGAGGAGACTTTTATGGTCTCCATCTTTCAGAAGACATTTTCGTGTAAAGAGCTGGGTAGTGTGCCCGTAGTCGACACTGTAGACCAGTGGAGCTACTTGGCTGAGCAAATGCTCATAAGTCCGTATTCTGCCGGGGGCCAGTGGAGAGTAGCCACGTGAAAAGAGCCAATGTTGGAAATGGAAAGATGTTTTTCTTAGTTTTACCCTCTGTGTAGGGTTGAACTGAAAAAATACTGCTGATATTTTCTTACTTTTGTGAGAACACAGGTAGGCCATGATTTCTAGATCAATATCTAGCTTCCTCCCTGCCTTCATGTTGACCTTTGACACAAGTCTGGTTTATTTGGTCTCCTGTGATTCTAGAAATGCAGATGAGATTATTTCCAAATTTTAGGGTTTGGGTTTGTTTTTCGAGTCTTACTTTGTAGTCCAGGCTGGCCTGGAATTTATTAAGTAGCCCAGGTTGGCCTCTGACTCAACATCCTGTGTCTGTCTCCTGAATTTTGTGCTAGATGTGTGTACCACCATGCATGGTGAAACATTTAAGTTTTAAAGTTGTGTAATATTTTTGCTAAAATAGCCCATTAATTTCAAATGTAAGGTAAAACAAAAATGATGGGTAGCCCTCCANTGTGCTACAGCTTATGAAGTCCTGCAGTTTAATAAGCAGTGAGTAGCACAGCTGCATTCATTGATTTACAGCATGTCCCTTTCCCTTACACTCAAGGGGTGTCATTTACATATTCTAGTAAATTCTACTCTTGTTTCCCACACTGTATCCCAATCACTGTATCATATTCATGTAGCACAGCAGTTCACTGCATTTCAGAGATTATGGTATATTTTTGCTGACACTTTAAAAGAGAGAAATTATTTTTGTATATGAGTCTGCATCACGTTCAGAGAGGATCTGGAGACATTCTGTTGATTTTATGTAACTTTTTTTTAGCTTTTACTTTTTTTCTAGTGCTGGTGACTGAACACAGGGCCTTGCACTTGCTAAGCAAGTACTCTGCTGCTGANCTAAGTTCCCAGTGTCTTATGTTTCAATTACTGAAGCTGCTTTAGAGTTACTCCTTAAGCAGTAGCAGTGTGGACGGGTCCTTTGGTGCCGATAGCCTGCCCCAGTAACAGGCTGGGTCTGGGCCTTGTTTTAGGATTTGACTCTCACTGGGTTGGGGTATTGATCACATATGTACTGTAAACCAGGCTAAAAGTTTAGTTTACAAATGAGGCACCATCTTTTTTGGTGATTGGAGAACCTCCTCCTCCAGGACCACTCTCTGAGTTTGAAGTACCTTGAAACCAAAATAAGGATGAGAAGATAGTGTGATGGCCTAGGAAGTCAGGGATGAGGGATGCTGCTTCACAAGTGTGACAGAACCAGTCTGGGCCATCCTTGGAAATGACTTGGAACTCTTCTCAAGTTTTATGCTGAGGGACAATGAATTGCTACCTGGCTGCAATGCATTTGCTATCTCTTACCAGGTTTTAAGAATTTGCTCTTCATAAAAGAAAAAAAAAAAGTCCGTTTTTTTTAAGTGAAATGTAACACCTTCTTTAAAAAAAGATTAAACTTTTTTTTTCTGTGTGTGACTTTGTGACATTTGTGTAAGTTTAACAACATGGGTGCCTGGTTCTGAGAGAGTCCAGAAGAGGGGGTTGGAGTCCTGGAACTGGAGTCATAGATACTGTCAGCCACCATGTGGTGCTGGGAATAGAACTCTTCAGGTTCTCTGAAAGAGCAGCCAGTGCCCTTAACTGCTGAGCCATCTTTCCAGCCCCATAACACCTTTCTTGACCACTGCCTATTGACTTCCCAGATGCCCACAACCACACGGGTTCAGGTTACTTAACAGCATTGGCACGGGGGAGCGAGTGAGTGGCAGTAGAGATTGTGGTTCCTTTTATACTGTGCTGTTTCTTCTCACTTGAGATGAGGAATGAGCTCTGCCCCGCTTTACAGCATTGCCTTAAGTTGTTAGGCATTGGGTGGCAGCAGTTGGCACTGGGGGTCTTGTTAAACACAGATTCTCCCTTCAACATCTACTTTGGAGGGCAGAAGATGGCATCAGGAAGAGAGGCATGGTGGTAAGAACTTGACATAGAACTTGAAAATCCACATTGGAAATTCCCCAAACCAAAGTATAAATGGCCGCATGAGAACATAGGNGTTGTCATAGTGTGGAATGTATTTTTGGATTGGAAGGAAACAACTGAGCTCAGGTAGAAAAAGGTAGGGAAGTATCTTCTGGAACACAGTGGCCGATGGCCAAGTTTCCTATTGCTGACAAATCAAGATCTAGCCGATTGCAACATAGACATTGCAGCATGACTTGACTGCATACTCAGGGTCACTATCAGGGAGGACTGTGCTCTTCACTGGAGCTTGGGCATATCTTCCAGGGACACCTGCTTGCTGGCAGTAGAATTGCTAACAGGCTCCTGTTTTCTGCTAGCTGTCAGCTCATCATTTCTGTGGTCTTGTTGAAGTTTCCCACCGTTCCTCTCCAGGCAGTACTCTGTTCCCTTTACAACATTGCAGCCTGTTCAAAGCAAGCAGGAGAATCCTCTTCCAAAGGCAGTGAATCCTGCCAGCCTGGGGTTGTGTGGCAAGATGTATTTACAGGAGCTGCATCCTACCAAGTTGGCCCTCTTTGGCTAGCTTGAAGTAAATCACAGGTTCTGCCAAAATCCAGGCAAGAGGCTAGGACAGGCTTATGAACCTGGGATTAATAGTCGGGAATGTCTGCCATATTCATGCTCCTGCAAATCAAGCTTTTCAAAGGATTAAAACTAGATATGAGGTAGAAGTCTCGGAGATTATAGGTGCAGCTTTGTATTAGGGTTCTCTAGAGGAACAGAACTTACAGAATGAATATATATGAATATATAATATATGAGTATATATTTAGATGCATGTGTATATGTATATATAATATATATAATTTTTTAAATGAAAAATTTTTAATAAGGAAAGTTTTCAGTGTAACAGAAACAAAGCAAATGGGAATACAACAAAGTTCTGCATGTGGAATATGACNCACTATGTAAAGACAATGGAAAAAAACAGAATGGAAAACCACATAAGTCAAGCCTGGTGGTATACACTTTTCATTTCAGCACTTGGGAGGCTGAAGTGGAGGATCTTGAGTTCAAGCCAACCTAGGTTACAAGGTGAGGGCCTGTCTCAAAATAAACCAAAAGTTACAGGGGAGGTAATTAATATATATATATATATACATAATACACATATATGTATAATATATATATGATTTATTAGAATGGCTTACAGGCTAGGGTCCACCTAGTCCAGGAATCCAGCAGTTGTCAGTCCATGAGGTTGGAAGTCTCAGCTGGTCTTATGGATCCCAAAGAAGTAGCCTCTAATGCCAGTGAAGGAATGGACTTGCTAGTGAGAGCAAGAGCAAGCAGGCAAAGAGAGCAAGCTCCCTTCTTCCATGTCCTTATCTAGGCTGCCAGCAGAAGGTGTGGTACAGATTAAAGGTGGATCTTCCCACCTCAAAAGATCTGGATTAAAATTGTATATTTCTACCTCCAAGATCTGGATTAGAAATAGGTCATCTAACTTCAAACTTTTTAATTAAAAAATCCCTCAAGGGTGTACCTAGTCATTTGGGTTTTAATTCCAGATGTAGTCAGATTGACAACCAAGAATAGCTATCACAAGCCCACCCCTTGTCAACTTGACACAATCATATCTTCTTACGATATGCTTTCCAAATGAAAACAATAACCATGTCATAATTAACACCTAACATGATATAACTATCCCACATACAATTGCAAACATATATATTTAACCAGGTCATATTTATGCCTAACACAATATAACTATTCCTTGCACAACTGTAAATGCATTGTGAATTTAGAATAGGTGGCATTGTTCCTTGAGGGACACTCTTTAATTATCTCAAACTTAAGTATGATAATCACTGATAGCCTCTTAATTGATGTTATATTACATAATAGATCAAGGAAAGAAAATCTGTATAAACAAATTCTTAACAAAAATTTGACAGAAACATGTCATTTATAATCTTTGTTTCTATAACTGGTCACATGGCTTTGGCAGGTATTTAAAACTACCTTTCTCTACTACCCATTCTGTATTTCCTCCACTCTCTGCAAGCACTTTAGCAGGTCTGGGCTCTTTTCCTAGAGAGTGACCCATACCTTCATTCCTGATGGGTCTGTGCCCTTTGTCATCCTGCCTGGATTTGGCTGTTGTAGCTTCCCATTGACTTTAATCACAGGACATGGTAGCACCAAGAGACTCCCTAAAAGATCTCCTGCACTCCAGACATAATCCTTCTTATGTCCATTGTGAAGAGGCAATCCAATTTCCCCATGGTGATCTGGACCAATCACCCCTCCTAACACTATTAGTCCTTTCTTAGCCTGTTGGCATCAGAAGTCCACAGTGACCAGGGGGACATCTGAGTTTCCAGTTCAATGGAATGTTTGTTGTGGCTCCCGGCAGGAGTGNGCCACACTCTGTGACCGAAACTTCTAGGCCAGAACTTAAGGTTGCGGGAATAGGAAGCTAAAATTTTCCCAGTGGATTACTAGGGGTGATAGTGAATGGAACTGTTCCCTTTTTTGTCTCTTCATTCCTGGACGCATGGATCCTGGCTATGGGAGAAACATTATCATATATATTGGATGCTGATTCAAGTATATACCACTCACTGGAAAACCCCCAGTCAGCCCTGTAAGCTGCCACAACCTAATTGGTATTGTAACTGTGTCTTCAAAAGGCCATTCCATCTTTCAGGGCAGCTGCCTCAGGATGGTGGGGAACATGGTAAAACCCATGGATTCCATGATTGTGGGCCCACTGTCACACTTCTCTGTTTGTGAAGTGGGTTTCTTAGTCAGAAGCAATACTGTATGGAATACTGTGACAGTGGGTAAGGCATTCTGTAAGTCCACAGATGGTGGTTTTGGCAGAAGCATTATGTGCCTTAAAAGTGTCTTAGTTTGAATTTCTATTGCTGTGAAGAGACAAAATGACCTAGGCAACTCTTAGAAAGGAAACATTTAGTTGGGGCTTACTTATAGTTTCAGAGGTTTAGTCCATTGTCATCTGTTGGTGGAGTTTTCCTGTACTGCAGTCACTCTCAAATAAGCACAGTGAGGCTTATATTAATTGTAAATGCTTGGCCGATAGCTCAGGATTATTACTAACTAGTTTTTACAACTTAAATTAACCGATTTCTATTAATCTATGTATTGCCATGTGTCTCAGGGCTTTACCTGTCCTCCAGCATGTCTTGCTCCCTCTGTCTGTCCTGGGGACTCCACTGACTCCACCCTTCTTCCTCCCAGCATTCTCAGTTTGGCTGACCTGCCTATACTTCCTGCCTGGCTACTGGCCAAAATATTAACCAATGAGAGTAATACATATTCACAGTGTACATAAGGATTATTCTACAGCAATCATCATGGCAGGACATGGAGGCGTGCAGGCAGGTATGATGCTGGAGAACAAACTCCAAGTTCTACATCTTGATCTGCAGGCAACAGGAAATAAACTATGTCCCACACTGGGTGTAGCTTGAGACTTCAGAGTCCACCCTATTGNTGTATTTAACGAGGCAAATGCTATGTGGATTAGCTGGCAATCAAGATAGTTTTATTTTGGGGATAACTTACAGTATGAGGGAGGGACCAGATACAGGAACCTGGAGAGAGGGCATGCAATCCAGTGGAGAACTCTGGCTTGGCACCCAGTCCGGCATCTAAGACCGAGAACGATCCAGAAGCAGAAGGAGAAGGGGCAGGTCACATAGGTACCTCGAGTCTTAAGGGGCTCCCCCTGAACCACNCCCTAGGGGCAGGTCTTATGCAGGTGTAGCAGTTTCTTGTCCTCACTCTAGGGGCAGTGTCCCAAGGCCAAAGCCAGAACAGCTATCCACTATACCACCCTCACAGTGACACACCTCCTCCAACAAGGCCACACCTACTCCAAAAGTCACAACTCATACTCCAAGGTCACATCTCCTAATAGTGTCACTATCTATAGGCCAAGCATTCAAACACACAAATCTACAGGAGCCATATCTATTCAAACCACCACAAAAGGCAAATCTATAACCAGAATGAGTATCTACTCCAGTAAGGACAAAGCATTGTCCTTTCCATGGAGGAAATGGTTCAATATAAGGAACTTGCCACCAGGTCACTGGTTGGTCACCNCAGAGAATGGTGCATACCTGGGGCTCAGTGTTGGTCTCTGCTGTTGGCAGATCTGGCACTCAGCAGCAGCTGTAGCCAGGTCAGCCTTGGTGAGTGGAAGTCTATGAGCCTGTGCATAACCATCATCTCTGCCACCAAGGCCACTTTGTTCATGGGCCCATTGGGCAATGACAGGGATGGCTGGGGAAAGAGCTGACTGTCCACAGAATGGGTCATCCTATCTACTTGATTTGAACTCCTGTGCTGGTGATCTTTGGATGAGTATTATTTGGATGAGTATTTTATCCCATTTACATGGGATACAAGTATCTTCACATCATTCATCCATTTGGAGACATCTATACATATTTCTCCCCTAGATGTCTTTTTTACGAATTTTCCAGTCTCAGAAGTCCCTGGGCATCCAGCCAATCTATTGGCTACAGACCATGAATCACACATGAGCTATCACACATCATCTGGCCAGTTCTCCTTCTAAACAAAATGTATGTGTTGCTACATGACCGAACATGCATTGTTCAGTAGCCAAGCAAGAGGCCTTACATCCTACATAATCTGTGTGCTGTGTGATCGTGTAATTTGCGCACAGTGTGATCACACAATCTATGGGCATGCGTGGTATAGCTCCGTAAGCCCATATGTGCATGTGCGGGGGGAAATCCGTAAGAAGCAGGTCACAGACTCCTCCCCCTTCTTCTCCTTCTCCTCTCCCCATAGGCCTAAAGCACATTCCTCTCTGTTCTTTCTCCTAATGAACTCTTTAGTGGCTTTTCTCTCATGGTAAACTGNGCCACTTAATGAATAACATTGCACTACCGCATAAAACTAACAGCATGACCATATGTAATACCTTAAGTTCTGCCCACTGTGAAGATTTCCCTTTGCCAGTGTCTTTCAGGGTTGTCCCAGAAAGGGGCTGTAATGCTGCAGCTGTCCACTTCTGGGTGATTCCTGCATGGTGTGTGGAAACATCAGTAAACCAGGCCCTACTCTTTTCTTCCTCAGGCAACCAATCATAGGGCACACCCCATGAGGCTGTAGGTGCATGCTTGGCAACAGACAACACTGTGACAGGAATAGCAACCATAGGCATTTGGGCAACTTCCTCATGTAATTTGCTTGTGCCCTCAGGACCTGCTCTGGCCCAATTATGTATATAGCTTTTTCCATTTGATAATGGATTGCTGCTGTGCATGCACTACTTAGGACTTGGTGGTTTAGATAACACCCAGCTCAGGTCACATGGCAACTTGGTGGCCCACTGTCAAACTCAGTTTTCACTAAGGCCCGATAGCAGGTGAATAGTTGTCTGCAGATGATGGTAGAACCTTGCTCCAAAATCCCTAAGGTCTCTTCTGTGATTCACCAATAGGAGCCTGCCAAAGGCTCCAGACAGCATCCCTATCTGCCACTGACACCTCAAGTCCCATCAGTTCATCTGGATCATATAGTTGAAGTGGCAAGAAGCCTGGACCTATTTAAGAGCCTTCTCCTGTTCCAGGCCCCACACAAGCCCAACAAACAGCTGAGTCTCTTGGTCTATAGTCTGGAGTAACACACCCAAGTGAGGAACGTGCTGTCTCCAGAATCCAAACTGGTTCACGAAACATGGTGTTTCTTTCTTGGTGTAGGTGTCGGGTCCAAAGGAAACTCCATTTCCCCAAATTCTGGCAGTTAGACACAAGCCAGCATTCCTCAGTTACTTGTGAAGCTGGTTCCCCTTATCAAAAGGAGCAATTTCCCTCATCACAATGAGAAGGAACAAACGGCTACCTGTGGTGCCTATTCGCATACTAAAGCACATGCCCGCCTCCAGGATCCCTCAGCATCATAAGTATCTGGTACACATTTCAGAGTCCATCTTCAGCAATTCTCACCCACTTCCCTCCCCTAAACTTCTCTAGCTCATGCGTTCCTTTCCCCCAGCTCCTCATTCTCCTATAACTGTATGTCAGCTATGCTCTTTCTCTTTTGACTGTTTTGTCTACAGCCGCCCCCCCACCCCACCCCAACTCCTCTCCACTCTGCTCCTGCTTCTCTCATGGCCAGGTCCAGTCTGCTGGTCATGTTCAGTGTATGACTTTCTCTACTCTGGACTTTCAGATGCCTCTGGCTATTCTTTCCCTCATACCTACCTTCTCAACCATACTGTGGAATGTCATCAGTTTATACATCTGGTGCCGAAATCTCCAGGTGGGGCATAAATGGACCTCCTTCCAAGTTGCCTGTCCTCTCTTAACCAAATCGAGTTGCTGACTTCACTCTTCTAAGTGTAAGACCCCGACTTTCCTTAGGCCTGAAACCCCCCCTGGGAACGAGAAGCTAAAGCCAGAGCAGAATTGCTAAACTACTGTTTAACCACGGTCAAGATTTCTGTTGAGATATGCAGCCCAACCGTTGCTCCACCACAACCGGAGGTTTCTGGTAAAGAGATAATTGCTCAACTGTAGTTAGGATAATTACAGGAGTTCCGGGGAAAAGTCACTGTGACCTTTGTGTGTGTGTAAACCCCCCCAAAAGTTCTCGGGAAAACCTCAATTGCTTGACCACAGGATGTCACAAGACATTCAGGTGATAATGATTACTTGGCTCTGGAATGTCCCAACCCTAGTCTCCATGNNNNTGAGCACCCACCCTATGATTAAGCCAAACTTTGTGGAAAGTCCCTAGACACGAACCAATCAAAAGATGAATCTGTATGAAAACTGTAATTTTGTGGGTTTTGCCTTTAAAAACTGTGCGAGTTCAGTTCGGGGCTTCTCTTGCTCTGTGGAGTAGAGATGCCCAATTGTACAATTGCCTGAATACACCCTCTTGCTTTTGCATCAACTGGTCTGGAGTCTGAGTTCTTGGGGCACCCTCCTGAGAAGGTAGTACCCTGAGTCTGGGGTTTATCATAAGGTATGGATCATTTGTTTGCTGGCTTCTGCCACCCATCATATTCAACTCCAAATACCCGAGTCCACCTCTTCAGCTGTTTCTTCCCTCCACCTGCCATGCTTCTCCACTGATTCTGGACGTCTCTTGGCCTCTCTGGATCCTAAGTCTGCTACACCCTCATAGGTGTCCATTATGTGGAAAGGCTAGCTTCCTTGTCTTGTCCTAGGAGCTGCCTGCTCTGTACGTTCCTCTCGTTGACTTTTTGGACTCTGCCATTTAAGTCCTGCAGGTACATCAGGCAGCTTCTCCATGACCTCCTGGTCCTCTATGATGCTGAACCCTCCCTTTGCGTTCCTGTTTGTGACCCTTCTTTCCTTCTCTAATCTCTTTTCCTCCTTGGATTCAAAGTCCCCATTAAAGCCTTGCTGTTTTACTGCAAATAGCTTGTCAGTACAGCTCAATGGCCAAAGACTGCACACTAGATTTCCAAATTCTCGAAGACTGTAACAACTTCTGCCACCACATAAACAAAAGTCTCTTTTAGCTAAGCTTTTTCTATTTTCCACTCTTTTAAAAAGATTTTATTCATTTATTTACTATGTATACAGTGTTCTGCCTGCATGCCAGAAAAGGGCACCAGATCTCATTATAGATGGTTGTGAGCCACCATGTAATTGCCAGGAATTGAACTCAGGACCTCTCAAAGAGCAGCCAGTGCTCTTAACCTCTGAGCCATTGCCATTTCTCCAGCCCTCTAGTTTCCACTCGTAAAAATCTCTTATTTCTATGCATTTTTTGCTCTCTGCTCTTAGAAAAATAAAAATCTCTTAAGACCANTGCTTAAACTTTATCTCAGGATTTGTAAGTTTATTAGGTGTGGTTAAAATCTGTAACAAAAAGTCAGCTTAAAATTTGTAACAAAAGGTAATAGTTTAAAAATCTACACATAGGTAACCTTAATTTGCTACCCCATGCTTATAAGTAACTTGGATTCAACTCATTTTTGTTGTTTTTTTTTTCAGTTGTTAACCAATGTTCAATTTATTTTTCATGGTTAGCTCACAAATGGTATTTTCCCAGGTCACTAAATTCATTTTAGTTTCCTGGCCCCTGAAGGTATTTATGTATCAACCAATTCACATTTCAGGAGAAATTTGCCACAAAACCACCTGCCCATGTAACAGCGGAGTATCAAATTTACAGTTGTTTATCTGAGAATGAATTACCCTGTAAGATATACACCTGCCCTCTTCAGCTTTCCTGGTTATACAGAAGTATCAATACTATGTCATCACATCTTGAAGCTGAACTTTAATAAGATGCTCACTGATTTAATTCTGCACAGGACGCAGAAGAGTGCTTTCTAAAGGCTGGGAATAAATTGGTGTCAACTCCCTCAAGGAAACAGAAGCCCAGGAGAGAAAGTCTATGAGGAAAACATGAACATTTTTTTTTTCCAATCTCTTGTTTAGAAAAATAGATCTGCTACAGTAAATGTGTATGTAACTCGGGTTCAACTGTTTAGGAAAATAGTTTTGTTTTTTTAAGAAAAAAGAAAAAGAAAATAGGGTCGTGAGCCTGATGGACTCACCTGGGAATAAACAGCAACCATGTGGTTTGGCAGCCATCTTTACTGAGGTTAAAGAGAGTAAATGCTATATAACTTCACCACCATCTTGATTAAGATGACCACATGATACAAACCAACTAAGCACTCATAAAACTTCCCATTCTTACTGAGCCTTCTGCTTATCACTGTTTCTCCTTTTAGAATGAGGAAGCAACAGCAGGTCTCCAAGATATTTTGGATGGATTTTTGCATGATGTATTTTTGTCTTGGGAGTAAAAATTTTAGAAAAAAAATAGCATGTTTGATAAATAAGGTATGTTTAATAAAGGTTTATAAATTCCTAAGGTTATAAATGTCTGCGCACATGAACAGAAACCTAGAGATGTATATTTAACCATTTATGTCTGCTGTGTTCAATACCAGGCTTCTAAAAACTTTTAGATAAGAAACAACATGTTAGCCTCTGTCATTACTAATTTTGTTAAGCTTTAGCTATTTGAATAAATTGAATTATAGAAGAAATTGTGATATCCTATAAAGGTACACAATAAAAGGATCAGGAAAGTAAGATTCCCAGTCTCTCTCTGACTGTATTTAGTGTTTAAAGCTTTATTTTGATGCTAAAGGATCAATTAAATCTCAAACTTAAATTTTTAAGGCTCAAACTTAACAGGGATAAAACTGTAAAATCAATCTTATAAAAGCTACTAACTTGTAAACTGTTAAAAAATAATTAAGATATGCAAGTTAACGGTCAGTTACCTTATAAATGATCATATTCTTTCATGTGCTCAAAACTATCCTTGTAGTCATGCTAAATTCAAATGGAATTCATTTACAAGGACAACCTTTAGCCTTCTGTAGATTGGTCAGTGGTTCTCAACCTTCCTAATATTGTGACCCTTTAATACAGTTCATGTGATGACCCCCAACCATACTTATTTTCGTTGCTACTTCATAACTGTAATTTTGTTGTTATGAATCGTAATGTAAATATCTGATATGCAGGATATCTGGTATGTACCCCAAAGTGGTCATGATATGTTGAGAACCACTGGTATAAGCTATGAAGGTTAAGCCTAAACAAGTAACTAAAAACAAAGTTTGCTTAAAAATCAGTTATATTTAGTATATTAGATGATGGCCCTCAAATTCCTCAGAGATCTGCTTAATATAGCATTTAAAGTATTTAATGAAAAAAGCTTCCTTCGAGAGACAGAAATGCCAGCTCCTTAAGGTCACCTCCAAAGAAGATGATGAGGTCACAAATGAACTCCACTGGGAGCTTGCTTTAAATGTGGCAAAGCTGGCCACTGGGTGAAGAACTGCTCCATGCCTTGCCTGCTGCCAGGGTCCTGCACAAACTGTGAACACTTTAGGGTTGACTGCCCTACTCTGCCTCATCAAGGTAGATTAGTTTTCCCATGTCCCTCATCTACAGCAAAACCTCTCAGACCTTATGGGTCTGGCAGCTGTTGGGCAAACTCTGCCCCCACAGAGGAGCATATAGTAACTGTCCAGGTAGAAGCTAAGTCACTGTCACTTTAATTGGTACAGAGGCCATTTGGATTATATTTCCTGCTCAAATTTATCCTTCTCAGGTATCTGATGGTGTTGATGGCTAGGCCTCACTTGGTAAGTTTAGCAACAGCAAGCAACAAGTTCCTCTCTACAAGGCTGCAGGTGTCTGGTTGTAAAAACAGTCCCTGCTTTTCTAGAGCTACTAGGTCTCCCTCTGAGAAAGGCATACTCACAGGCTCCACACTAAGAGATAAACTCACAAAATGGGTTTGAATGTAAATACTCAAGCTACTATGCTACTATTACTCACTAAAATTTTACTTTTTACTAAATTTACCTTTATTTAAAAGATCTTGCTTTCAATGACTGCTCTCAGTAATCAATCATCTGTGTCTAATGGTAAATGCTTGGATGGAAAAAGGAAAAATTTAAAGTTTATGTAAATTGTGAGGGTCTAAAAGTAATTTAAGGTATGTGAATGTAAGTTGTAAAGGTCTGAGGAACTGATTTAAGGTATGTGAAAACTGAGAAATGTTTCAGATTTCTTTCCCTATCGCTATGCTATTGTTATGTTAAACTTGACATCCAAGATTCAAAGTTTTAACATATTAATCAGTGTAGTTCTGATAAGTTATTAATCTAACCTTGGTAAAGCACTGGCTACTATTATAGTCATAGGCCCCCAAATTTAAATTTCCTTTGGTTGTTTTCTAAATATAGAGTTAAAAGTGCTTCTTGTTGTGCTGAAAACATCTCTGTCCAATCCAGCCCTCTAGACAGAGGAAAGAATGTTCATTTTTTGGGGTCTCAGAGCTTTTGCTATGCCTCCAAGGCATGAGTCTACTAATTTACCTCATTAACATTCAGGAAAGTCTAGACTTAGCTGGAACCCATGCTGCTTATAGAACAGATGAAGTGAATTCTACTATGGCAAGATAAAAGTCACTGCATTATATTTCATATTTTATTCAATTTTTAATTTGGTTTCCATTATTAACTCTTAAAACAAAATGATTTCCAGTTTAAAAAACAATGCACTGACCACATAATTCTTTTTTCATTTTATACAGTTATACAAATATCCTAAATACACATTTGTGTTCAAGGGATGGCAAATAAGATTAACTGTACAGTACATAAGGAAAGAAAATATTTTAAGCATATTTAGAAGCAATAGAAATGTCTATACAAAACAAGCAAAATGGAATAAATTTTTTAAATTTTATTTTTAAAGTATTGCAACAGGCCCACAGGTTTGTAACAAAAATGTCTTTGCACAGTTCCTCACAATGCCCCATTAGTAGCTAAAGCAAGACAGAGGTCTTTAGAAAAGAATGTTTCAAAAAATGCTACACATGGTACTATTTGCACAGTTTGATCAAAGTAACAAATCTACCTTTGAGTCAAGCAAAACCTAGAGATATACCAACAACATGAAAACCATTGTATAAAATTCATTGCACATTATTTTACTCAGTTGTTTGAAAAGTAAAAAAGTGTATTTACAAAATATTTTGCAGTCAAAATTATAAAGTGAGTGGATATCTCTAAGCAACACGTCTTGATACAGACAGTTTAAGGAATACACACGACTGACTTTAAGAGGTTTCAGTGTTCCTTCCACAGGGAAGTAAACATGATCTGTTCAAATGGATTTACAAGATGGTACATAAACTGGAGCAAATCCAACACCTGCATTATTATAAAACAAGGTTAAAAGGTGAAAGAATGAGGAATTTGTACATTGTGAGAAGTGAGATATTCAGAGATCAACATGTATACTTTTTAATTCAGTTAGCAGAAGTCTTCATAGTCTTGATGACAGACAGACAAAGAACATGTTTGACTTGATGGAAGTTGAAGAAGCACCATGCAGAGGAGTTGAGTGGTAAACACTGAACAAATAGCACCTGGAGTTCTGTGACACTGACAACTTAAAACTGGTCCAGTAACTGCCGTAGATATGGTGCCTTGGATAATTCTCTGTTTACACGTGAGAGTTTGAAAAGTACTGGGCAGTTGAGAGAAACACATGGGATATGTCGATCAAAGGAACCTGAACAGTTCCTGCATATCTGAAAGTGTAAGAAAAACAGAAAACAGTAGGAACACTTCTGTCTATACATGTAAATAACAGTTTTTAGATCCCTTCTGCTCACCTCAGATAATCAGCAAACCTAATTTAGTATAGAAAATCCCATCTGCTTAATCTCCCAGAAACCTCGCCTACTGTTTACGAGCAAGGTACTTACTTCTAAAGGATAGTTCACAAAAAGTACAAAATGGCCTCAGGATTCATTTCATTTCGGCCCAACTTTCATTTACAATACAATCCTGCTATATTGAAAGGCACAAGGCAGGCTACCTGTGCTTGCCCAGGCTACTGAACCAGAACCCACCACCTGGGAGAGCTCTGCCTCAGAGCATGAACTAGTCCAAGACTGACCAAACCATTGAGACTTGCACACACTGCTGACAAAGATCACACCTGAGGACTATGCTTTGAAAACATGGGCAACAAAAGCAGTAACCAACAAATGTGATTATATAGAACTAAGACTCTCTGTACAGCTAAGGAAACAGTCAATGGTGGAATGGGAGAAAATATCAGGAGACTATTCATGTGATAAGAAATACCCAGATTATACAAGGAACACAAACTCAATGGCAAACCCATAGAAGCAGTTAACATCACTAACAAGCAGGCAATAACAATCACAGTGGAGATCTGCTATGGCAGCATGTTCTTGTAATCCTTCACTCTGGAGAATCCCGAGTTCTAGGCTAACCTGGGCTATAATATTCTCTCTCAAAAAACTAAAGCCAACGTACAAATTTACAATGAGATATCATTTAATCTCAACTAGAATAGTTATTTAAAAAAAGACAGTGAATCAGAAAACAGTATAGGGATTCCTTAAAATTCAGGACTAAAGCTATCATGATGCAATTATTTATTTTATTTTATTTATTTTTTTGAGACAGGGTTTCTTTGTGTAACAGTTCTGGCTGTCCTGGAACTCACTTTGTAGATCAGGTTGGCCTCGAACTCACAGAGATCCGCCTGCCTTTGTCTCCCTGAATGCTGGGATTAAAGGTGTGTGCCACCATGCTTGGCGATGCAATTATTTCTACTACTGAGTATATATCCAAAGGAATGAAAATAACCATATAAAACAAACACTCAACTTCAATGTTTCTATTTTCAACAATCAAGCTATGGAATCACTTGAAGTACGTACCAACAGATGAATAGGAAAAATAAGGCATACCTACGATCAGAAGAGGGTTAGGAGAGCAGGGGAGGAGAAACAGACAAAGGCTGCATAACAGGTACAAAAATGTAGATAGACTGGAAGAAAAAGTTCTAGTGTTGAACACAGCATGGCGGTGCCAATCCACAGTAATTATCTCAAAAGAGGTAGAAGAGAGGTGTTTGAGAGTGTTTGCCTAGCATGCATTAGGGTCATGGGTTCAACCCCCAGTGCTACATATGCATAAACTGAGTGCATTGGTGTATACCTATGATCACAGCAGGCATGAGCTACAGGCAGGAAGATCAGCACAAGTTTAAAGTCATCCTTGGCTACACAGCAAGTTTGAGACCAGCTTGGGATGCATAAGGCCCTTTGTCCCTCCCCTCGCCCTCTTCTCCTCCCCACCCCTATCTTTTGGCCAGTGGATCAGGATGTAGCTCTCAGCTACTTCTTCAGCACCATTTCTGCCTGTGTGTTACCATGCCTCCTGCCATGACAATAATGGACTATACCTCTGAAACTGTGAGCCAGACATCAATTAAATGCTTTCTTTTTAAGAGTTGCCTTGGTCATTGTGGTGGTTTTAAAGAAAATGGCCTAGTCTCAAATTTAAAATGACCAAATCTCAAAACAGCCTAGTAGAGACACTGTCATGTGGTTATTAGTGTTAACTCTGATGAAGATTTATAAGGAAAAGGAGTGAGCTGAGCGAATAAAAATATAAGATGTACAGACTGAGAAAAGGGGCGCCAGGAAGTAGAATAGAGATAAATCTTGTGCTCAAGGAGATAAACAGATTAAGAAATGGAATAAAGGGAGTGGTGATCTCAGGGAAAGATCCCACTCAGCTAAGTTGTCAACTTGTGAAAAGGAATTAAAGAAAAGCTTAGAGCCAGGTGTGGTGGTGCAAGCCCTTAATCCCAGCACCTGGAAGGCAGAAGCTGGTGGATCTCTGAGTCTGAAGCCAGTCTGATCTACAGAGCAAGTTCCAGAACAGCCAAGCTTAAGCAGTGAAGAAAATCATTAAAAACAGAAAGCTGGTGAAGATGTAATTGAAAGATCTCTGAGTTTGAGGCCAGCCTGGCCTACAAATCTAGTTTCAGGACAGCCAAGCTTGGGCAGTGAAGGAAACCATCAAAAACAGAAGGCTGGTGAAGATGTAAAGGGGCCATGTTCTAGCCCCAGCAAGCAGCAGAACTTGGCAGCTTTGACCACGTGGTTCTGGCTTTAGAGTTAAGAATAGAAGAAAGGGGTTATTGTTGTAGAATATTATTTTAAGATGTGTTACTTCTGTTTATATTGCATTTGTTTAACTCTGTGAAGCTGTGTTACTATGCCTATCTAGAACACCTGATGGTTTAATAAAGAACTGAACAGTCAATAGCAAGGCAGGTGGGGCTGGCAGGCAGAGAGAATACACAGAAGGCAAAAACTGGGAGGAGCCAGAGAAGGAGGAGGACTCCAGGGGCAGCCACCCAGCCACACAACCACCCAGCCACCCAGCCACCCAGCCAGCCATGGAGTAAGAGTAAGATTTACACAAGTAAGAGAATGGGGAAAGCCCAGAGGCAAAAGGTAGATGGGATAATTTAAGGAAAGCTGGCAAGAAACAGCCAAGCTAAGGCCGAACACTCATAATTAAGAACAAGTGTATGATTCATTAGGGAGCTGGATGGAGGGCCCTCAAAAGAGTAAAAAAAAATAACAGCAGGTTATGTAATTTGCCTTACAACTAAGGAAAGCCTCTGAGGCCACTCATGTGACAGGGGTGTCCCTGAATGCAGGCCTAGAGAGGCCATTGTGTGAAGCTGTAGAGGTAAAGCCTGGGTTGCTTTGGAGACCCCAAGATGCTGGAGATGCCAGAGTTGTGGGATATCTGCCAAGGAGAGCTGCTAACTAGGAGTGGAATAAGTCCAAGGAAAGAAGTGTTTGGCAGTCAACAAAGGTGAAAGGAGTTGGAGATCTGAAGATTTTGACATCAGACATGGAGATGCAGAGTTTGGAGTTTGCCCAGCTGGTTTTTGGTCTTGCTTTGGTCCAGTATTTCCTTGCTATGCTCCCTTCCCTATGTTTTGGAATGGCAATGTATATCCTGTGTCATTATATGTTGGAAGTATGTGATCTTTTTTTTTTCTTTTTTAATAGGTGACTACAGTTAAGAGATTGCATGAAAGCTGGGCAGTGGTGGCGCACACCTTTAATGCCAGCACTCGGGAGGCAAAGGCAGGCGGATCTCCGTGAGTTTGAGGCCAGCCTGGGCTACGGAGTGAGTTTCAGGAAAGGCGCTGCCAAAGCTACACAGAGAAACCCTGTCTCGAAAAACC
>LZPO01076753.1:20740-39614 GCA_001675575.1 Neotoma lepida
GTTTAAGATTCGCTCTACACATGAGCAAGGGGCGGGGGGTCAAGATCATGATGGGGAAATCTACAGAGACAATTGAACCAAGTTTGTAATAACTCATGAACTTTAGACTGTCAGCTGTGGAACCTGCATGGGACTGGACTAGGCCTTCTGCTTATGGGAGACAATTGTGTAGCCTGGTCTGATTGAGGGGTCCCTGGCAGTGGGATCAGGGTCCATCCCTGGTGTGTGAGCTGGCTTTCTGGAACCCATTACCTATGGTGGGACGCTTTGCTCACCTTTGATGCAAGGGGGAGGGGCATGGTCCTGCCTCAACTGAATGTACTAGGCTTTGCTGACTCTCCATAGTAGGCCTTATCCTTTCNGAGGAGGGTATGGGGATGGGTCTGAGAGGGAGTAGACTGGGGGCAGTGGGAGGAGGGAAGAGAGGGGATCTATGGCTGGTATGTAAATTGAATAAAGTTATTTTTAAATAAAAATGACAAAAATAAAAAAAATTGAATAATACAGAAAGTTACACAGCTTATAGGCAGGCTTTAGACTTTTGTAGTAGGGTGATTTGGCATTTTATGCTTTTGGTGGTGGAAAAACCAAGAAAGGCAGCCGAATTTGGAACAATCTAAAGCAAAGGAGTTGATGGGATAGGACTGAGTCATGAAGAACTTTTCTATGTCTGTTGTTATGGAGCCAGCAAGAGATTATCTGAAAACGACAGAAGGTGATGTGAGAATCTTTTCAGAGACAGAGTTAGGCTCAAGGTCACAAATATAATCGATGATATAACCAGGTGTTCAGACCATTCCAATCATTAGTGCATGTACTTAAAATATTTTGCAGAGGTATTTTTGATTTTTGAGGAAGAATGACTTTAACATTTAACCTTCAAATCTTTATTTTTAGTCATTGCATAATTAGATCTAGAACATCAATTATTCATCCTCTATCTGGTATTTATTGATTAATAGCACTCAGTATTTATTTCAAGGAAATCACTTTGTTAGTTTACTCCGAGCATCAATTTCTGTAGAAATAGAAACAGGNGCTCACTTTAGGAGTCACACTATCAGCTCTCCATTTCTCAGTGCCAAGGAAGTTTGTGGCTAGAAGTATTTTAGGTTTTGTTTGGAGTGAAGTTTATGTGAAGTTATAAAATGTGCAAAATTATGAACATAAAACTTCTTCAGAGTAAGAATGGTCCTGTTAAATATTCTNATCCTAGAATTTTCATTCACTTTCTTGCTGAAATCACTTGAGGTTTTTACCAGAAAGGTTTCAAAGTACAGCCTTAATTGCCAAGCTATCTACCCAGAACTCTGCTGCCTTCAGCTCTCTTGCAGACCTTGTAAGTGAAAATTAATAAGGCCTACATTTCATTTGGTTATCAGTAAACCCATCTCTGATAGTTCAAATCTGCCAAATAAACATTTACCCTTCAGGTTCCAAAAGGAATTTTAAAAAAATTGATAACAATTAACAATTGATAATTGTTAATGTTTGTCCAGCCTCATAGACTAAGACTTGTGGGGAAAAAACACAAAAGAGGAGAGCAGAAAGATTCTAAGAGCCAGAGAGACAGAATGCTGGCTTACTTTTTCTTCCCATTGAAAATGAATCAATATTTTAATAAAATTATCAATTGGAAAGAAGAGTTTTCCCTTTTCANATACCTGTAGATTCAATATATGTAATTAACTCTTTCCTCTCACTGCTTCATGAAGGTTCTATTCGTTGTTGTTTGAACTATTTCAATATATTGATACATATATTATTTCTATCTCTATCTTCAGATTATGGCNTTTTCATTTTATATTTATATTAAAAATTAGAAATAATCTCATAGTTTCTCCTCATTTCTTTACCTTCATCTTCCTTTTCAGCTTCATTTTGCAGCATTCCTTGTGTTACTGGAACCTGACCAAATTGACTGACAGTGCTCTATCTTGCCCTTCNTTCTTGGCTCTTCATTCTGTGTTCTTTCCGAGGATGAACTTTCTGCTTTCTCATACTTGAGATGTAGAAGAATACTCACCCTTCAGGCTTAACTTACCACGCATGTTAAACTCTGCAAGCCTTGCCACCCCACCTAGGGTTGGTTTATTCAGTTCAGTATCACTGCAAGACTTCTCACATGTCTTGGCTCATATGTCCCTATGCCATGTTTTTATTATATGAATAAAATATATGTGGCATTGCTGTATTTGGAGTTATACATTGTTATGTCAGTATTACTTTTGGTTTTATTCTNACAGAGTTTTATATTATTTATTTGTTTGAGAATTTTATATATATAAAATATTGTGTTTAAATTTACCCCCACCCATTCCCTCCCTTGTAATGTTTACCATCACCCTCCACACACTACTTTCCCCTTCTAACTTTATTTACTCTTTAAAAAAAACCACTGAGTCCATTTAGTGTTGTTTATATATTATGGGTATAGGGATATCTACTAGAGCATGGGTAGATGCTTAAGGGTTGCCTCCTTGAAGAAAACTTAATCTCCAGCATTAGCAGATATCAATTTCTAATAGCTTCTTATCTAGAAGTGGGATTTCATCAGAACCTCCCTCATCCATCCTGGGAGTTTGGCTGGCTTGATCTTGTACTTCTACAGTAGTAATTAGCATATGGCTGTTTTTCAAAATCCTTAGTGTTATTTCCTCCCACACTCCCTATTCTACCTTGCCCTCCTGTCCCTCACCTTATTTGACCCTTCCCGTTCCTCTATTTACCTGTCCCCCTTCATAACATCTGCATTCTATCTCTATTCCCTTAACATCCCGCCCCTGCCACTATGGTCCCTTTCTAGTGTCCTGTCTTCTGTGGGCACTTCAGTTTAAAATATTGTACAATTCGAAGCTAGCATCCACATATGAGAGAGAATATGTAGTGCTTGTCTTTCTGGATCTCAGTTAGCTCACTCCTAACCCTTTTCTAGCTCCATCCATTTACCTGCAAATTTCATGGTTTCAGTTTTCTTTATAGCTAACTAGAATGCCACTGAATATATGTCCCACATTTTCATTTTCCATTCATCGTTTGAAAGACATTTAGATGGTTTTCATTTTCTTGCTGCTGCGAATAGGGCAGCAATGGACTTGGTTGAATGAGTGTCTTTGGAGTAGGCTGTTGAGTTGGCATCCACAAATAGAGAAAGTGTGTCACTTGCCTTTTTGGATCTATGCTATTTCACTCAGTATAGTATTTTCTAGTTCCATTCATTTACCCACAAAGTTCATGATTTCATTTTCCTACAATTGAATAATTTTGCATTGTTTATAGAACTACATTTTCATTATCCATTCATCAATTGAAGGGCATTTAGATTGATTCCACTTTCTAGCTATTGTGAGTAGAGTGATAATGAGCTTGGCCTAGTCAAGTATCTGTCAAGTAGAAGTTTGAGGTCCTTTAGACATGTGCCAAGCAGTGGTATAGCTGGGTCATATAGTACATTTACTTTTTTTTTTTTTTGAGAATTCTACATATTTCCATTAAGACTGCTCAAGTTTGCACTTTCCACAAAAATTGAATGAGGGTTTCCTTCCCCCACATCCTTGCTTTGTTGTCATTTGTTGCTTGGGTTTCAGCCATTTTGACTGGGAAAAGATGAAATCTCAAAGTAGTTTAAATTTGCGTTTCTCTTTTTTGTTCTTGGTCTTTATTAAATTTACTTACTTGCTACTGGGATGAAGATTCTTAAACACTTTCATTTTGTACTGTCTTATTCAATTGAATGATGGCTAAGAATATTAATGATTATTATTATAAATATTTCNCAACCTTTCATATTATTGTGAAATTTCTATTTTTAGTATCACCCCTAAGTTTTAATTAGGTTGCTTCTTGATATTTTAGTTTTTGATTTCTTTGTGTATTCTAGATATTAATCTTCTGTCAGATGTATAGTTGGTATAGGTTTTTCCCTGTTCCGTAGGCTTCCTCTTCACTAGAATAATGATATCTTTCACTGTATAGAAGGTTTTTACTTTCATGTGATCCCATTTGTCAATTATTGGTCTTAATGCCTGTACTGTATGTGTCCTGTAATAAAATTCCTTTCCTGTGCCTGTACATTGAACAATATTCTTTTCCTCCTCTAACAGATTCAAGGTACCAAGTCTTCTGTTGATATCCTTGATTCATTTGGAGTTTAGTTTTGTTAAAGGTGAGAAATAGGAATCTAGTACCATTTGTTGAAGATGCTGTGTTTTCTCCAATATGTATTTTTTGGGGGGCAGAGGTCCTCAATTCTATTACATTACTCAAGTGTCTGTTTTTTTTTTGGCAGTACCATGTTATTTTTATTGTGATAGTTCTATATTGAGACTTGAAATCAGGAATGGTGATACATCTAGCAGTATTTTAATTGTTCATGATTAGTTTTGCATCCTGATTCTTTTGTGTTTCCGTACATGTTTTAAGATTATATCTTAGGCTTCTGTGATGTATTGGATGCTTTGGAATTTTTATGAGAATTGCATTGAGTCTGCAGATTGCTTCTGGTTGGGGGACAGTTTTCACAATATTAATCTAACCAATCCATGAGTATGAGTTTCCTGCTTCTGGTATCATCTTCAGTTTCTTTTATGGTGTTTTATTAAATGTTTCATTTTCCAAGTCCTTTCCTTCCTTGATTAGATTTATCCCAATTATTTTAGTTTTATGCTGTTGTGAAATGTATTATTTCCTCTATTTTTTTCCTTTCTTTTTTGTTATGTTTGTTATGGTTCATGTGAAGGCTACTGATTTTCTATGTTAATTTTATACCTTCCTGATTTGCACAACATGTTTATGAGACATAAAAGTTTTACAGTGGGGCTTTAAGGTCTTTGTATACAAAATCAAATAAAGATACTTTGATTTATTCCTTTCTTATTTTTATCCCCATGTCTTAATGCCTTAGCTAAGACATTTTGCACTATTTTGAACANGAATGGAGAGAGTGGACGTTATGGTCTGGTTCCTAATTTTAGTAGAGATGTTGTGTGCTTTTCTTCATTTATTGTGATATTGGCTGTAATCTTGTAGTTTAATACTTTTATTATATTAGCTATGTTCCTTGTATTTCTAGATTCTCAGGACTTTCATTATAAAAGAATGTTGGATTTTTGTTAAAGTCCTTTTCTTTTGATGGGGGCTTCCATTGACTCTGTAGATTCCTTTCTGTAGCATAGCTATTTTCACAGTATTAATTATGCTGATCTGTGATGAACATGGGTGGTCTTTCTACTTTCTAGTATCTTCTTCAACTTATTTCTTCAGTGTTTCAAAATTTTCATTGCAAAGATCTTTCACTTCTTTAAGTTTTTTCCAAAGTATTTTATTTTTTGAGGCTATTGAGAATGGGAGGAGTAAATCTTTTTTTAAACATGAAATACCTTTGTTCATTTCTAGTAATCTTTCTAATTTCTACCATGCCTGATCTAAGCATATCTTTACANATTTGACTCATTATTAATATTTTATAGAGTAATAGTAACATATAGCATTTTCTTTTTGTTTCTAGATTATTTTGCTTAGCATAATGTAACCAAGGTTTATCTATTATTTTGTGTACATTTGAATATTTAATCTTTTTACATTTAACAAATTTAATGGTATAGTTGAGCTAAAATCTGTATCCTATATTTTTTTTCTCCTATTTGTCCATCATGGTTTGGACTTGACTTGCTTCCTTTCCTTGTCTTTCATTTAAATAGATAAATACATTGCTATTTTAAAATATCTGTTTCTATAAGTCTATAGTATGATACATAGATGAAGTATTTAACAAAAANGTGGATNTATAGTTATGGTGTAGAAAAGAGAACAGAACAATATAATCAGCCGTTTTTATTTCAAAGTCCTTTCCAGGTGCTTTAAAGTAAGAATTTAAATAGACATTAAGTGCTTACAGGTTTCAGGTTCATCATCATTGGGTCAAGGTGAAGATTTAATAATATAAGAGTAAAATTATTTTGAAACTTTACATTTCTAGAGATGCAGTTATATTATTACTAAAACCTCTGTACATAATAACAATTTAAATTTTTCGTTTACTGAAATCCTTGTGNACTGTCCAATTATTAAAACAAATTAAATATATACTTTCTTTTAAAGATTAGAGTAAACATTAATATATACTTTTTAGCATATGAAACTTTGAAGTGTGCAATGATTCCTTTTAAACTTTGTTGTTTTAATAATGAAGTATATACTAAGCACAGTGATTTAAAATCTGCTTCCATTTATATCTCTGTGATACCTGTACCAGTAAGTTAGGTACATAATTGTATAGTCTGGCCACTGGTGGTTAGAGATGTGCTATTTGTATTCACATCACTTGTGAATGCTATTTACTTACTTACTACATAACTTTGTAGATGTTATAGTTCATTATTCTCTGTTTTTCTTGTATGTAAAATGGGATAGCAACAGTATCTCATTTATGGAATATGTCCTGAGGATTAAATTGATTGGCACACTTAACCCTCAGGATGTCTNTAGCATACATCTAAACTCAGAATTATTATTTTTCTACTAATATTAATTTCTGTCTTAATTGCATAGTGGTTAAATTTTATATTTTCACNTTTAATGTAAGAATAAATGCTTATATTTCAATTTATGTGATCTTTACATTATTCTATTTATTAATTTTGTGATGTGTTTGTTGGTAGATGCGCATCGAAGTGCACATGTGGAATACAGAGAACTACCCGAAGGAGTTGGTGCTCTCCTTTTATTGTTTGTGTCCTGGGAATCCTACTCACATTGCTAACCTTGGTGCCAAGCACCCTTACATCCCGAGCCCTCTATCCATTCTCATATTCTTTACTTNATAATGATGAAAAAGTTGGAATTTTTAAATGAATTTTCCATGGCCACTCAGAAAATTTAAAACTAATCTAAATTATTTGACCCCATATTTAGTTTCATTGTGTAATAAATACTGTGACTTCCATAAAACATGTCTTAATAAACATTTTTGATGATAATAATTCAAAGAACTCTACTTATATAAGGAATCCTCTTGGGGATTATGAATACAAGTGAAAGAAAAATTAAGAGGCAAGTCTTTGGTCTTGATTAGTTCATATATGTACTTCCTCATCAATGTAAGGTTCTCAGGGCAAATATACTTAAATAAAGGTACTGTTATATTCTGGAAGGAGAAATAAATTGTCTTTTCAGATCATATTTTAATAGAGCAGATAAAAGCAACAAAAAGTTAACTGTTATGTCTGTGGAGTTATTGTTTTCGGTCACTGGCTGCTTATTGCTAGAAACAGGCAGCTAAAGAAGGTTATATCTGAAAAAGCCTTGGGGTTATATAATTCAGCATTTTCATAAGACTATGAGAACATAAGTAACTTATCTCACATCATGCTATTGGAATCAAGTGAAGTAGAATCCAGATTTCTGGGTCNCTGGCTAGTTTTCCATCATTTATAGTACAGTTCATACGCAGAAAAAACTAGTGACATTTCAATAGATTTTTGAAAAGAAGTAATTAAAACTTTGGTACATAAAAATTGAAGGTTTATTCATAAGCGTTCCTCTAGAGTNGTGATTTTTAAGCTGTGGGTCACAACCCCTTTGAGGGTCAAACGACACTTTCACAGGGGTCATATGTCATCTAGATATCCTGCATATCAGTTATTTACATTATGATTCATAACAATAGTGAAATTACAGTATGAAGTAGCAATGAAATAATTTTATGGTTGGGGGTCACCACAACATAAGGGTCTGTATTAAAGGTTCACAGCATTAGGGAGGTTGAGAACCATTGATCTAGAGACAGACACTCTAGAACTCATTTTAAAAAAGATATTGCTATTGTCCTTAAGATCAACACAATATCAACTTCTTAGTCAGTTGATTTGAAATTAGCTGTACTTATCTTGATTCTTTTTTAGCAGTTGATTACCTAACTTAGCAATTTACCACCTTAAAGAAGATTCAACATATTGAAGTAGTTTATATTTTATCCTCATTTTGTTTCTAACTAGGAAACTGTAGTTTGTGATTCATTCCTCAGTTTTGGGGGNATACTACAGTCTTCATAACCAAATCTTGTTTGTCACACCAAGGATCTAGATCGTAAGGGCCATGGAGAGATTGTTTACTACAACCTGAACTAGCTGAAAATCTTCCTTACTTCGGGCTGCACTCAGAGTTGGTAGCATGAAGACTGAATGTTTACACCTACCAGTGCCAAAGGAAGAGTAGTACTAGTATCAGAGCTCATAATATTGTTGAGATGCATGAACTTCTATTAAAACACAGTTCTCTTATGTTTTGTCATAGGTAACCTTGGCCGGGTTGAGCAAGTCTGTGAATTCGAGTATGATCTGTTCATTAGGCCGGATACCTGTAATCCACGCTTCCGGGTCTGGTTCAATTTTACTGTTGAAAATGTGAAAGAATCACAGGTGAGGGAAATGGTGGCTATCTAGTGTGGTCTTTGAAAAATAACATTTTTTAAAACAGATGTTAAAACTTTGACTGTAGTAGATTATATTGCTCTATATCTACAACAAGAAAAGACTTTTGTTTCAAGAGAGTGAAGAATAGGTAAAGAATTCCTGATGGGAATTCATTAATGCAAACTTGTATCTAAGAAAAAGCATGTTGTTTACTGATTATATCCTTAGTGTGAAGCTTCCTTGTGGAACACCATAAGGAAACATTGGAAGTGTTTGTTACTCTCTGTATCTAATATGCTGTTACATTATCTTTGCAGAAACCCAGAAAAAACATTTCTCACAGGCCTCATTTCAGAAAAAGTACTTCTCTTATTCAATAGGATGTTCATATTTTTAAGGTTGCATGACTCTTATAACTGAGTATCTTATCTAACGTTTATGTGCCTGGGAACTCAAAGACTATTTTATAGCACTATCTAGTGATTCTGAGAAACCTTGTGTTTTCTGTGTCATGTTTAAATTTTATGAATATATTAATCTTCTTTAATCTTGGTGTCTTTAGCTTTATTTTCTAACTGCCAATNATTTATAATCCTTTTGAAAACTTGTTTGGCATGAGAGAATATTGATGAAAATAGAGCAATAANATACATATGCTTGAAATAAATACTAGCAAAGTCTAATTCTAAGAAATATTGCTATCCTATTCCATTTATACAGCTACAAACAGACTGCACAAACTTTGCACGCCTGGTGATTTTATGGTTCTTAGAGCATATGGAAGCCTGGCCATGAAAAGTTCCACCCTGCCCTCCCTTCGGTGTCTTTATCTACAACACCAGGGAGAAAGTGAGGAGGTTGTTCAGTTTTTACTCTGAGTCAGTCTATTCTATATGAATCTCTGTTTTTTGAGTTACAACTTGATTCATGTTTCAGGCCCTGACAGTGTCTGGATTTCAGGAACTCTTGGGCTCTTACTTGACACTGTGCTATTCCTGGTATACTGGCTTCAGCAGAAGAGGGAGGGACAGCTACTAAACTTTTCAGTTAATTGTCCTAATTCTCTACAATACCACTGACACAACACTGGGGAACATGCCATCTTTATTAAAGTTTGGAGGCTAACTGGTGGGAACTAAATATAGGAAAGATATTTGTATACCACTAAATATGACATCTCAGAGTTTTAGCACATGGGGGAGGAGACAAAAGAGCTGAAGCTGTCATAGAGACCCCTCCCCTCCCCAACAACACTAAGTCCTAGCCTTGCTTTTACCCAATCTTACATGACCAAGGTCTTTTACAGTTTCTATAGCAATGTCATACTCTTTCTCCTTCCTGGCCATGTACAGTGGTTCACCTGACTTTAGGATTATTCCATACAATAATCAGTAATTTTCAAAATGCTTTCCCAAAATCTATGTGGGCACCTTGCAAGGATCACTTGATATTACAAAATGAACATACACCTTTGCCTTCTTCTGTTGCTGTTGCCGACTTATGTGGTAAGTTGTGCTTGTCACATATACACTCCTCTGAAAAGCAAACAGCTATTCTGCAGACAGTTTACAAGAATGGAGGGAAACACTTTCTTAAATGCAGTAGGAAATATGCCAGGATTTCCACATCCATNAAAAGGACCACACTTTTCTTTCTTATATAGTTTATATATCCATCAGTTTGCTTATTGCATCTAAGAAGCCGTTAACTCCTAGAAAAGGGGCTGGTTACTTTTTGATTTTGTTGTTAAATAGAGACTGAACAGTAGTTCATTTCTTAATTTTTAAAATTTCTTAAATTTTGAGACACTTTAGGACCAGCCCTAGTTTCTTACTCACTTCAATTTCCATGAAGACTGTCTGTATACAGCTTTTATTCATAAGTAAAGGAGTAGGGGATGTGCTGGTTTGAGATTTGGAGGAAATTATTTCCTTCAGTTATACACACTGTTGGGAAAGTTCCTCATGCATTTTAAATATTTTTGCTTGCTCTTCTAGTTTGCTATAGCAATGTCTGTTCTATTGTTTGAAATGTCAGAACCGTAGTGTTCTAAGTTTCATGTTGTATATTTAAAGTATATAGCCTTTATGGCAATCTTTTCTAGCAAGTAAATAATTGGGTAGCATGATTGTTTTCTAAAGGGTTCTTTTAATAAGAGATTTGGGTATGTTTTATGAACATTTATTTTTAAAGTTGTCATAGCTGACATTTACTCTGTCTCTCTGGGTTCTAACTAATATAAGCAATACTATCCTATGCTAGTTACAACCCAAAACCTTAGCTGTGTTCATCTAGTTTTCTGAGCTTTGTGCTTCATTCATCATCTTTCTGTGGCCACTGTCTCATCAACTCGAACCACATTATAAAGTTATGGAAATCTGTCTCAAGAAGGCTTCAAGATCAACTAGAAAGATACAGTAGATATCACCTGGCTCACAGGATATTTGTTTTCATGGTTGCCTACAAGAAGAGAATGATTTTGCTATTAAGTATGACTTGTGAGATCTGCTTTTATAATGTCTCTTCCTGTAATCTTTTCCCATATCTCTCCAATTTCCGTTAAAATGGGAGCTGCACAAATGTAATCTCATCAAGAACCTTATTTAGTGCTTGGTACTAGCAGACAAGAAAATATTAGTTATCACAGCTAGACTCCATTAAATGAATATTAAAAATCGAAGGATCAAATGTACTGTACATGCAGGACTAACTCTAGGGTTATTTTCCTTGATGTTTTTAGGAAGAGATAAAAGCTTGGAATATGCACTGCTGTATCACAGGACTGATATATTAGCCCTCCAAAAGTAGTTGCTAAATAGTACATTTGCAATAGTTGATGGAAACTAAATGTCCTAGTACCTTTATAAAAAAGTAATTTTCTCTCTGAAAAATCGATATTAAATATTCTGATGTAGAAATGCATTATTGTTGCAGCAGAACACTTGTGTGAGATAAAAGCAATTTTTTCTATTTAAATACTTATGATAAAATTTTAGCCAATAAGAGAAAATAAAATGATATGCTTGGGCTATTTAAGTTGTTTTCATTCATGCATATTTTTTTATATCCTAAATTTATCTTTCCCNTTTCTGATTACAAAAGCAGTTAATGCTAAATGTAATAAACNTAGAATATAGATAATTCTTAAAAGCAGAAAAATGAAATGCACACACACATACACCCATACTACCCCCACATATACACCCACACACCCCTAACATTTTCCCTAGTTTGAAGCAGATAATACCAAGTTGGGATATTTTCTCTATGCTTATTTATTTTGGATTATAATTAATTTGTGTTGTAAATATACTTCAATATCTTGCTTTTAAAAACATAAACATCATTACAATTATTTTATATCATTAAATTCTTGTAAACATGGCAAATAGCTGCTTACTACAGGATTGGTTCCTTATTCTTGAATATAAAGATTGTTGTCTATTATGTATTATTGTAAATAGTACTCTTGGAAACATCTTAACTCAGGAAATACTTTCACAACATCATCGTTAGGAGAAATTGAAGGGAAGTTATTGAACAAAGGATTGCATATCTTAGAGAGCCAATGTATGCTGTTGAAAGTTTATGCTTTGTGTTCCTGTTGCTATGGAATGAGGTGTGTTTCTTTGATTTTCTTTATTTGAATTGCCTTGTTTACTCAGATATTCACATATCCAGAATGAACTGTTTATTTTCTTCACTTTGAGACCTCACACAGATAAATAGTTTATGATGAAGTGTCCCAGGTCTCTAGTAATAAAAAAAAATTAATTGCATTCTAGTAACAACAACATACAACAGAATAAGTTCATTTTTTATATTTGGTTCCTTTTCCTCTATTCATCAATCCTGTTTTATCTGGGAATGTCAATAGATTTTTCTTTAGATACAGAAAGAAGAAGAGTAAGGTCTAGTGTCAGCCTTGAATAAGAGAGAAAGACCCTGTCTCTCAAAAGAAAATGATTTCTTATTAAAATTGTTGATGTTTTTAATACACATAGAGCTGATTGCTCTTTCATGTTTACTTTAAAGCTTTGTTCAGGAAGGCATAATGTAGTGATGGCAATTTAGCCCTACTGCACAGATGTGAGTCTTTGGAAGTACCTACTGAATGATTCAGATGGTCAGTGCTACAGCCTGAGTATCTCTGAACCCTGTATCTTACCAGTCATGGCACACCTAGCAGTGAAGTTATTCACTTACTCTCTTGTAGGGATCTCTAGTTTGGGGGTTCCCATTTTCCAATTTGGTGTATATTATATTCTATTTCAACATATTGATTTTGGTAACTGGGGATGTGTGGGAGCAGTTATTTCTTCATAGCCATAAGGTAGCTTTTAAGTGTTGTAAAGATGGGACTGTAATAGCCTCTACTTTAGGACTTGTTAGTTTTTGGAAGTTACTTTCTAGTAAATGATCTTTGTTCATTGTCTTGGAGTCTTACCATGTGTGTATACAGCTTTTCACACAGCCCAGTGGCCCAATGTAATCATCTACAGATTTATGGAACATTTTTCATTGCCAGTGTTTCTATTCTAATACTCTGTTCTGTAATTCTAGCTCTATAATCTTAAATTCATTGTTTTATTCTTCTACCTTCTGTTTCTTCAGCCATATGTTGTGAAAGTCCCTTATTTTTACATCATAGTTTGTACACGTACCAGCAATGAATGAATGTTTTCATNACTCCACATCCTTGTAAGAATGAGCTGTCATTTATTTTATTGATCTTGGCCATTCTGACTGTTGTAAGATGAAATCTCAAGGTAATTTTGATTTGCACGCCCCAGATAAGCAAGGATGTTGACCATTTCTTTACATGTTTCTCAGCCATTTTTTGTGTTTCATCTTTTGAGAACTTGCTGTTTAGATATGTACCCAGTTTTTAAAACTGAATTATTTGTTTTATGTCTAGTTTTTAAATTTTTTACATATTTGAGAAATTAGCCATCTATCAGATGTGTAATTGGTAAAAAAAATCTTTTCCCATCCTGTGGCCCGTTGCTTTGTCCAAATGATGGTGTTCCTGCTATACAGAAGCTTTTCGGGACCATGAGGTCCATTTATTAATTGTTGTTCTTAGTGGCTGTGCTATCTGTATTCTAATCAGGAAGTCTTTTTGTATAAGCACATTTATAAAATTTAAATTTAAATAATCCTTTTTTAATAGGGTTGGTGGCATATGTAGGAATTGTTTTGTTGTTATTGTTTTTTTCTTAAAGATTTTGATAGACCATAAACTGTGCTTAATAGAGCAAGAAATTTTTTGTTTGAAGAAATATTCAGAAGATTGTTATTATAGAATGTACAGAAAAATGGAAAAATTAAGATAGCAATACATAAATCTTGCAGTTTCCATATCAACTATATCACTTCAATATAAGTACTGCATACATGAATATATTTTAATTCTTTCAAGTTGTCTTATATTGTTTTACAAAGATAAATTTTAGTTTCTTGGAACTGTTAATAAACCGAGGAACTATGTTTGGGGTTATTGCCTCTATAGGTATATAATATACATGAAAATGCATTACTGTGTTCATAATGTATACATGCTTCCCATGATATTTTAGACAGATACTATCATTATAATGTGAAGTGAGGAAGCCCTATGTAAACAGCCAGTATTTAAGTTTACAATATTTGTTAATTGGCTTTTTACTATTGTATAGATCATTTTGGTGTTGTTAAACTTGGTGGGCATATTGTCCCCACTGTCTTAATTTATCTTGCACTTGATATTGCTATTTCACTGTTAGAAACCGTTTCCTTGGAGTTCTGATCTCATCTCTTCTGATTCTCCTCATAGGGTTTCCCCTTCTCATAATTTCATGTGTATTTTATGCTGTACATATTGTATCTCTTTTCCATATTTCCAGCACTATCTCTAGTTGAAACTCTCTGGTCTTAACACCCTATCTCACACTAACTGTTTAAAAAAGATCTCCTCTTGCTGTGTCAAATTACATCTTTATTTCATATTCCAGTGAGTGTTGCTACTGTTTGTACAGTCATTTAAACTTGATATGTGCCACTTTCCTAAAATTCCTCCTATGTGGATTGGTATTTTGTACCAGGCTTTTTCTTTTGGGTCACCAACCAGCTCCCAAATCATGACACAAAGACTTATTTTAGTTATGAATGCTCAGTCTTATTTAGCTCTTATTTTAATGTTTCTCTTTATCTATGTTTTGCCTCGGGGCTTTTTACCTTTCTTTCTGTATGTCCTACTTGGTGTCTGGTGGCTGGTGGCTGCCTGGCTGTTCCCGGCATCTCCCTTTCTTTCTCCCTTGTTCTCCCCTCTCATTCTTCTGGAGCCTAGATTTCTCTTATTTATTCTCTCTGCCTGCCAGCCCCACCTAGCTGTTGGTGGTTCAGCTCTTTATTAGATCAATCAGGTGCCTTAGGAAGGCAAGGTGAAACAAATGCAACACATCTTTACAAAATTAAGCAAATGCAGCACAAACAAATGTACCACACCTTCACATATTTAAAGTAATATTCCACAGCATAAACAAATATAGCACATTTTTACATAGTTAAAATATTCTACAACAATATCTAAAGATACTAATCATAGTAATTGTCATAGTAATGCATTTATCACGAATGCTGTGGCAACACTGTGTTAAATCACTCATATTCAGTTTTTCCAACAATTCTGAGAAGTTAGCTCTACCCGTGTCTTCATCTATAAATTAGACAATCAGCTACCATTTAGATTAGAAAATCTGATTTCAGTTATATGTTATAAAATCATTTTATAAATCTTCATTTATAGATTATAAAGTCAGATGTGGACAACTTTAAAATTCTTTCCTGAATTTGTTTGTGCTCTTCTGTCACTGTTACAATGATCCAGTCCAGCTTGTTATGACATGTTACCAAGACTGTGCAATTGTTTTCTAAGCTGTTGTTTTGTCTAGAATCTTGCTATTTAAGTCTCTCCTTTAGACAAACCTGGGGTAGTTTATGTAAAGTTCAAATCTGACCCTGCTGTTGAATTGCTGCACTCTTAAGTAGCTTGCTCTTGCCTTAGGGTAAAGGTCAAGCATATGCTACTCTTACTTGTCTGGTTCCTATCTAACCTGCCTTGCTATGAGTACTTTTTGGACTTTGTAATAATCTATTACAGAGACCATGTTATTGACATTTTCCTGCATTTTGCTCTCCCCTTTCTGAAATGAACTTTTACCATTCTTTTATTAGGATTAAGCTCAGAGTTGGTAGTCAGATTATTTACTGTGTTATCTTGAATAAATTATGTTATATGTGTGTGTGTATGTGTTATACCATGAAATTAATTTTTCCAAGTAGACAAAACAAAAAACTTGGTTTAATAATAATAAATACTTTATAATTATGCATATTATACCAAAAGCCATTATTTCTTTTCTCTTGTTTTCAATCTGTATTGCTATATGTTATACTCTTTATGTTTTTGGTTTTATGTCTACCCTACGTACTGTGGATGCTCCTTGACTTATAATGAGGCTCTGTCCCAGTTAAGGTCAAAGTGCATTTAATATCTCTCCTGCCATATGAATATTGTAGTGTAGCCACAGAATACACAGCAGGTTTTTTATGTTGTGTATTTGATTTGTCAAACAGCTGATTGAGAAGTATCACCAACCAGGGACCTGTGTATGTATATGGTGATTGGAATTTTTCCCTGTCTTTATAGTCAGAGTACTTCTAAAGTGTTATTTTTATATCATTTGTAGTCAACAAATATTTATTGTGTGTGCTAGATGTTCAGCATGAATTACAACAGAGAAAGTCTTTTTGTTCTGGGGCAACTTATGTTCTATTATCAGGATAAACAGTAAGTAGTAACAAGTAAAAACTAAGATTTTTTTTGTAAAATAGAAAATCCTACAGTTTATTTAATTAAGTCTTGTCACAGATGTTTCTTTTCAACAGTCACGAATTGATGTGCTATAAATATTTGTGTACTGTTTAGTTGTTTCATGAATATAAGCTTTATTTCACTAGGCTAAATACCTGGGAGCAAGATTTCTTGGTCATATGATAAGTGACTATTAAACTCTAATAATTTGCAAACTACTTTTCAGTGTGATTATCTCAGTTTGCATTTCCCTCAGCAGTAACGGAGAGTCCCAATTGTTGCACAGCCTTGTCACCTCTTATCATTGTCGGTGTTTTTCAGCCTCTGCCATTTTGATACTTTCACTGTAGCTCACCATGAAATTACTTTGCATTTCCCTAGTGACTAATACCTCTGTGCTCATTCGCTGTGCTGTAAGATCTGTTCAAAGATTTTTTCAGTTTTTTAAGTGAAATTGTTTAGTGATTTCAATTCACAGGTGTTATACATGTTGACTGTACAATATGCTCTTTTTGTATGTCTTTGGTGATGTAAATGGAAGTTTTAAGGAAAATTAATGCTAATTGTCTACTTTTAGTATATGACATGGCACCTTATACTCTGTCCTTGATGACTTGATTTCACTTCTAGTAATGTATTTGTGAATTTGACATTTTTTACATAGGCAGTTATGTCATACAGGAATAGGGATCAGTCATATTTGTAGGAAAATTTTCTTTATATATTCCAGTAGGGAGGATATCTAGTACACTGTTGAATCTAAGAAATGTGAGCTCACCTGGTTTTTGGTTTCAATCATGGAGCGATTTACTGATTTTTATACCACTGATAAATATTTTTTTTGCTTTGGGTTTGTAAGTTGTTGTTGTTTTGCATGTGGATGTGTGTGTGGTATGCCTGTGTATATACCTGCAAATATGTATCTGTGCTGATATGTGTGCATGTATGTGTTGAGGACCAAAGTCAACACTTGGTGCTTTTCTTGATCACTGTCTACTTTATTAAGGCAGTGTTTCTCACTGAACCCAGAACTCACTAATTTCTGCTTGTCTAGCTAGTAGGCTCGCCGTGAGGATCTCTTGTCTCTGCCTTCCAAGTGCTGAGATTACAGGTGGCTGCCACATTTAGCACACACAGCTTATGGGGATCTAAACTCCAATTCTGATGTTGTGCAGCAAAAGCTTAGTGCACTGAGCCATATCCGCAGTCCAGCATTTGTGGTTTTGATTATATTAGATTAGGCAATCTCTCTTACTTTTAGTTTGTGGTTATTTTTCAGCATGAGAGGATGTTGTGTTTTGTCAAATGTCATTGGACTTTTATAAAATCTATATTATTTCAAATGACAGCATTTATTTAAAAAGGCCAAGTTGTGTTTAATTCACAGGTGGCACTCCTGTGGACTTGAAGCATGTGTCTTCAGAGTTTAAGCAGATTCTAGGATGGTTCTGAGACTTTGAACCCTGAAACCAATGCTCATGAATCCATGAGTGTTGACCTAAGTTTGTTGTATGCTTGGCACTGTAGTCCACGGGAGCAGGCCCAGGTGGACCTGTAAGCTCAGCTGAGGAGTACCAGTCTTCAGGGTCCACTAAAATGGTTTTTGGCCCTGCATCTGCTAGAACAAATTTGGATGCTTAGTATGCTTCAGCAGTAGGCTGGTCTGAACCTGGTCAGGCTTAGAATCTGTAGGCACATTTTCTTTCCTGGCACTGAGTTTGTGTGCAGGCCACACCTTTAATCCCAGCATGTGGGAGGCAAAGGCAGGATCTCTGTGATTTCAAGGGCAGTTTTTCTACCTAGCAAGTTCTAAGCTAACCAGGGATAGTGAGATGTTATATCCAAAAACCCACCTCCCATTTTTCTCAGACCCCCTAAAACACTTGTGTGCAAATGGGCCATCTTAAGGCTGAGACTGTGGGTACTGGCTTGAAGACTAGTTGGCCTGGTGCTAGGCGCAGATCAGATTTGGAGCCTCTGGATTCAGTCTAGTGGTGGGGTATTCCTGAAGACCAAATGTGAGTCTGAGACCTGGAGTTTGAGTTGTGGAATACTGCCCAGTAAGGAGGTTCAGAGGCTCAGACTCTAGGTACCATCCTGGAGTCTGAGGATATGTGACCCTTTTGGCATGAGTTTGACTTGTCAGAGACAGAAATGCATCTTAGACCATGTCACTTTTTCCAATGTTTTTTTCCATGTGGTGGGTAAACTGTGTTGCAGAGTCTAGGGGGCATGTGATATCGATGCTGTCTGACCTTTGGTTTCTCATCAGTGCATTTTTCTGTTATTGTTTACCTGGTTTCCTTAGTTCTTGTGAAGGTATTGTTGCTCATGGATAATTGTTCAATCAGAAAATCCTCCTGCAAGCATGATGAGATCAATCCCCTCAAAAATATAATACTGTACATTTATCATCACCTGGAAAAATTGTATTTAGAATAACATGGTGATTATTTGCTGCTGAAAATATCATGTAGCAAATAAGAGTCTTTAGAACATTCTCACTTATTTAATTAAGTCATTAATCTAAACAATAATACTGTGAAGTAAATATTACTGTTGGGTAAGAAAAATGAGTCTCATAAAGGCTAAGTAATTAGCTAAAAGC
>LZPO01076754.1:27851-39542 GCA_001675575.1 Neotoma lepida
GCTGAATTAGACTAAGGAGTATGTCTTAGAAAGAGATGGTTTCTCTGCAACTACAGACTTTTAAGAGACCAGCTTCAAATACAGTACTACTTTGGTGGGTGGGATCGGAACCAGTGACCAATAGCCTGATTTTGCTGTTTATGCCTGGGGACTTTTAAAGCAGATTAGATATGTTCTGATTTTTTAAGAGAGATTTNGTTACGTTACTCACCTAGATTTATTCTCTCCTCTGAGACAGTGGAGCATGCTGAAATTTTTAAGAATATTTTACTGAAACTCATTATATTTTACTATTATTAACACTTATTATATATTTAAAATGCATCTAAATAGATGGTCTGTGTAATTCCTAATTAATATAATGAATCAAGCATAACAACTACAAGATATAAATTATTAGGCTTATCTAGGATGAGGACAATTTTGTTTAATAAAATCTATATAATTTGTGGCGTCANACTACTATTAAGTAACAGAGATGCTCTCCCATATAGAGCAGTACAAATAATAAACTTGTGATGTGATCTGATGTGATGCAATGTGATGTAATATGATGTGATGTGATGTAGCATTAGTTAACATCAAGGGAGCTGGATCTCAATTATTGCTTTACACAGATTAAATTTCTTTCTTTTGGTACCCAGAAGTAGCCAGACACCACTCACATTTCAGTGAGATGGATTCCAGGAAACCAAATTGTTAGTAAACAATATGATATATAACCATGACAGCATCTAGAAGCAGTTACAAAGATACTCTTTACCCTTAAGGATTTTGAAAAATATCACCAAGCACATNATTTGCCAAGGAAAAGCAAAGTCATAAAAGCATACTGGAGGAGGAGGAAACACAATGTTTCTTTTTAGCTTGCTAGTTTTGCCTGCTGAACTAATCAATAAAGAACTAAAGATGGACCAATATGGAAATCATGGGTATGTTGAAGGCCGTGAATTAGATAAGACAAATGCTTAATGCCCATAGTCAGATATAGATAGGATTTCATTTCCACTTGATAAACTACCTAGCTTCTAGTGACATATTTCATTCATTTATCAGCAAGTCTTATGCTCCTGTCTCCAGACTTTTCCTGTCAAATTGTTGGCAATATATATTGTACCTCATGGTATTGATATTCAACGTTAAATCTCAGAAAACTAATTTAGTACTATAAAATCTAGTTCATGAACTTTATAAGTACTAATCAGAGAATCCAAGTTTGTTGGATTCTAATGCCCTGTGAAAGACATGCAACTTGAGAACAAAATCATTGTAAGTACTCCGTGCTGAACTGAAGAATATTTACTTTGGATACAGCTATAAATCCTTATACTGACAATTTTAAAGAGAAAGTAGAAACCTCTAAGTCACTAATGTGGTAATACAATACACTTGGGTGACCAGACCAAGGTTTTCAAAAAAAATAAGAAAAGCACTCAGGCTTTTTGGAAGTACCTTAAATTATGNTGTTAAATTATGGCTGGATTCTACTGCGAACCCAGGTTACCCAGGCATAAAAGACAGCATCACTTGGAAAAGACTCNACTATTTATTTTCTGGGTAAGTCATCTATCAAACTCTTCTTTCCTTCTGAAACACTCTCAAGCACCATGCAGATNAAGAAATAGCAGGGGACTGACTGTAACCCTGGGTTACACATTTTTNCAAACTTCGGTGGAATCATGTAGGATTCAGAGTCCTTTGTAAATTAATGGTTTGCTTGTTCGTACAAGCCTCACAAGAGTGGACAGGATCATCTGGTTGCTAAGCAGGCACGAAGTGGCTGAATGTCTGAGGTCTTGTTTGAGGAGGCTGTCACAAGCCTTTTCTGAATCATCTCCACAAAGTTATGCACATGACATTTCTCAACTTAATATTATCCCACATCTACTAACAATGAGTAACAGTGAGTGAGCAAATCACTGCATTCAAGGGGCTTGAGTTGAATGAGTGAGTGACAATAGAAATGTCTCCAAAGTATATGAAGTACTGGAAGATAGTGTAAAATTTCACNTTAGAAAATTTCAGTTTTTAGGTTTTTAAAAGAAAGATTGTATGTTTTCTTTACTGTTTTGTTTGTTTGATAATAAATAGAAGATTTAGAAAAGATTGTGATTCAAATCTTCATTTGCCTTTTGTGTATGAAGTGTATATATATCTATGTACAAGCTTAGGTATGTGNACATTTGCATTCAGGTATTTGTGTATGTATGAGACCAAAGGTAAATGTTCTAGGCCATCCTCAATAGACCTTCACACTCTTTTTTTGAGAAAAAGTCTCTCAACGAACCTGAAGGTCACCGATTCAGCTAATCTAGAGGACAGTAAGCCCCGGAGATCTTACTGCTTCCCTCTCTCCTATGCTAGAGTTCTGAGTGTGTGCCAACATTGTCCTACTTTTTATTAGCTGACAAATATCATAACTGCTATGCACAGTTCTGAACATTCAATAAATGTCTTACTGTTTCCTTAAGTTTGGTGATTCTGATCATACCCCCATCAGGCCAACTGAAAATATAACTAATGTTTACGGATATTNTCTCTCTCTTCTCATGTCCATCATAACATAAGATGCAGAGTTAACTGGTACCAGAGTACATATGTAAAGGCCCTTCACAGGACTCTGTTATGACTGCTGCTGGTTTGATAGTTCAAAGTTGTAATAGAAAGGTCATATCAACCCTGTGTCTCCTTCATACTCCCAAGACCTGAATTTAGAATCCTGCTTGAAGTTGAGAATTCCAGTGTCCAGAAAATTCTCTAGGAAATGAAACAAAGATGATGTTTACTCCTTGAAAGTGTGCATATAGGAAAAAAAAAACTTATTACATCAAAAACAAAATAAAGCCAAACACTAATACATGAATGAGCAAATATACTAAACCTTCTACAGAAGTGTTGTGGAGCATTTTTTGGTCTGAGTTTTATGTTGATGCAATTATACATTTTCAAAATATTAAATAATAGAATTACTATGCATCCTTCACCCATCTCTCAGTACACCTTTTATCAATAAACTGAAACAATTAAAATTAGAAAAATAATGTTNCCCCATTGCCATGGATTTAAATAAAGACTGTATTTTAAGATTTTTTTTTACCTCTTCCAAGATTTGACCCAGGTTGCTATACTGCATTCCACAGTCCTGTCTCCTCAGTCTCTTCATTGTGTGATCATTCTAGTCTTTGTGGGAAACGATTCTTCACACAATATTGGTCAGTTAGTTTGCAGACTATCTCTCACTTGATTTTTGCCTGTTTATGCTTGTTCTTTATTCAACCCTATTGGGTTATGTGATGTTGGCAAGAGTACAACATAACCGATTTTCTGTCCTAGACAGTATGTGTCAGAAGGCACAGAGTAGCACCAAATCCTTTGAGTGTCATTAATTGTCATCACTTTACTGTCTTTCCATAGTTTTTTTTATCTCTTCACTGCAAGTTATTCTTTTGCCATTTGTAAATAATAAGTATGTCAGAAGAAATATTAAAAGCTATGTGAATATGTAATTTCCTCCAAGAATTTAAACCACTCTTTGTGCCAACAGTGGACCATGTCTCCAAAACAACTATTACCAAGGCACTTGGTTCAATAGTAATTCTGTCTAAGATAGAAATGTTACTTGTCAAGCCGGGCGGTGGTGGCACACGCCTTTAATCCCAGCACTCAGGAGGCAGAGGCAGGCGGATCTCTATGAGTTTGAGGCCAGCCTGGGCTACCGAGTGAGTTCTAGGAATGGCGCCAAAGCTACACAGAGAAACCCTGTCTCGAAAAACCAAAAAAAAAACAAAAAACAAAAAACAAAAACAAAAAAACCAGAAATGTCACTTGTCTTGTCTTGAGTAAGTCATCACACATTGCATATGTATATTGAGTCACTGTATTGTATTTCATCATTATGTACAAGTGTTGTNGGTCAAAGTTTTTAAAATTACTAAAACTATAATTTTGCGATCTGTATTTCTTCTATGACTATTCATTATAATGTTTTGAGTTTAAAAGATGTTTTTTTTCTCGTCAATTATTTGTATATTCAACTGCTTATCCCATGACAGGCTCAGAGATTTTTTTGTTATTCTATATACTATGATCCTGTAATCCTGTAATAAGAGGGCCTTAGCAGCATAAACAGTAGTTCTTATGATTCCTTTCCATGAGTCCTAAGGATNTCATCCCTCTTTTAAAAAGAAGACTGCATCTAGCTCATGACAGCATGTATGTCTAGTCATTTTTTATTTTTCTTTTGATTTCCTTGTCTTATAAAAATGTCCTACTTTAAAAATTGTAGCTCTACCTATAATATATTAGTATAATTTTTCTAAAGAAATTATTTTTATCTTTATCTTGCTAACTTCAGTTTTATTTTGTTTTAGTTTTCTCTTTGTCTTTTTATTCTATTTGTTTATTTTATGTATAAGGGTTGAGGAATAGAGATAATCTGTCTGATATGAGCAAAGATAAATGGCCTTTTCCCATCTTTTGAAAATATTCCATTTATTTTTTTGACTTTGAAGATGAATGTGGGCAAATTAAAGGAGTCATTCCTCGATTTTGGCCATCAATTTTCAACTCCCCAGGAAGGGTGACAGTTAATGGTGCTGGTAATGGGCTCTGCTCTTTGTTCTATTATTGTGGCTCTTCAGAGAAGGATTGACAATAGCTTTGAACAACGAATGGGNCCATCAGTCTTCGAGCCAAAAATAACTTACAATGACACATAGTTTTGTGGGTGAAAAGTAAAGTAAAATTCTTTTTTACTTCTGTTTGACAATCATTTAAAACATCTGCATGCTCTGTTAGATTCAGGTCAAATATATTTTAATCAGACATTATAAACCTGACTTTCCTTTTTAAGGTCTATGAAAATATACCCATAATATGTATTTTATTGTGGTGGAAACCTTGAAAGGATACAGAACCATCAATATTCTCTCTCTCTCTCTGTGTGTGTGTGTGTGTGTGTATGTGTGTGTGTGTGTGTGTGTGTATGTGTGTGTGTGTGTGTGTTTCCTTACCCCTTTGAAATATTAACCAAAGTTTATTTAGAATACTTTTGGTGTATTTCTATAAATGTCTTAATAAGGAATAATGATGGCAATATATATATAAGCGAGACAACAAATAGCCAAGTCTACATGACTTTTTTAGACAACAGATTAAATTATCTGAAATTCACATGGTTCATTATATTCAGTAGTAAGAAGTAAAATGCATAGTTCTTTCAAACTGAAAACATGATGAATTTAGCCACAGTGGTTTTAAAAGTTTGAAGGTGATGTTAAAGTAGCTAAATTACTAGATAAAGAAATAACTTACAAATATATTTCAAAAGTACAATTTGATTGGTTTATTTTATTTAAAAAACCCTGATTTAAAACAACTAAGGCTATCCATTTAAAAAGCCACCCAGAAAATAAGTATTCTGAGATAGCCCCCCATCAAAAATGTCTCAGTAATTACTTCTAGTAGTATCTATATTATTGTCAAAGAATAAGCCAAGGAACATGTAAAAGACTTATGGAGAGGAAGCTCATGAATATGAACAATAAATATACTTGTGTCATAATTTGGCATGACAAAACAGCCATGGAAAGATGAGATGGGCACACTAAAGTCTATTCATTTAAATGCATTCCGGTCAAATCCTTGAAAGATATCTATTTGAATTGAAATGATCCCAATATCCATCTAGGAAGAAAAGAGTATACAAAACATATTTTGGTGAAGAAGCATGAAAGGATTAACAGCATAAATTGAAGAAGAAGGCCCAGGTAAATAAGCTCATGAAACTACAACCATATGATTCTAAACACAAGTGCCAATAACACACACTTAAGAAGAAAAGATNTCTTTAGCAAGTGGTGCTGAAAGACAGACATCATATGCAGAAGACTGAGATTGAATCTATTTACCAAGATATGCAAAAATCAGCTCAAGATAGTCAAAGATCTTGCACAGTGAGACTACTGGAGAGAAGACACAAGAGAGAAGCACATGGAATATAGGCAAAGACAATGACTTTCTGAATCGGACTCTAATGTTTCAGAAAATAATAGCAAAAATTGATATGTGTGATTATATGAAATTTAAAACTTTCTTTTCAATTAAGAGGACAATTAGAAGGATGAAAGGATGACCCCCATAATAGAATAGAAAAGTCTCCAGTTATTCATCTGAAAGGAGATTAGTCCCCAGGATGTATAAAAAATTAATAAAACTGTCACAAAGAGTACAGTANCTAATTAGCAGACAAAGGTACTAACCTGGGCTTCTCAAATGAGGGCATACAAATAACCAATAAATATTTGAAAATGTTCAACATATGTAGCNATCTGAGAGAGGAAGATCAAAACTACATTGGGACTCCATCTCACCTAGTCAAAACGGCTATCATCATAAAAACAAAACCACAAATACTAGTATGGTTATAAGGAAAAAGTAATCCTTGTACATTGCTGCTAACTATGAAAATTAGTCCAGATACTCTGGAAATCAGAAAAAAAGTTATTCCAGAAACTAAAATATTGGAGCTGGAAAGATGGCTCAGTGGTTAAGAGTGCTTGCTATTTAGTCATGAGGAACAGAGTTCAAATCCCAGAACTTGTGTCAAGTGNCTCACTATCCCCTGTAACTCTAGCTCCAATAAACCCAAACCCCTCTCTGGCCTCTGTAGGAACCTGCACACTGGGTCCATACTGTTACAGACACATGCACACACATAAACAACAAAAATTAAAAAATCTAAAAGAAAAACCCCCAAATATAACTACCATATGATCCAGCCACCAGTTTATTCTCTCTCTCTCTCTCTCTCTCTCTCTCTCTCTCACACACACACACACACACACACACATGATTCACTTACCTTTTAATACAAATAAAGACATGCCATTTGCAGGAAGGCTGGAACTAAAGATCATCAAGGCAAGCATAATATGCCTCTCAGAAAGCAGAGTGTCACCTTTTGCATCACAGGTAGAATTTAGAAAGAAAAAAATGAAAGTAAACAGATGTGAAAGGAAAGGATGGGTGAGCAGGGGTGGATAATATGTAGATGTCACAAGGACTCTGGTTACTTTTACAATGAATATGTGCTTTAAAGGGAAGGAGTTTTCTGTCCTCTGACCTCCACATGGAAGCCCACCCTCACGGGCACACATCAAACACATGCACACAGTAATAGTAATTGATGGGGATATTGTTCTGTATACTGTGCATATGTATTGCTCTGATTGGTTGATAAATAAAGCTGTTTGGCCAACGGTGAGACAGAATAAGGTTAGACGGGACATTCTAACTAGGGAGAGAGGAAAAGAAANCAGAGCTAAGCAGACGCCATCCCGCCGTCCAGAGAGCAGTGTGTAATGGCACACAGGTAAAGCCACGGAAAATGTGGCAACATAAATTTATAGAAATGGGATAATTTAAGATGTAAGAACTAGCTAGTGAGAAGCCTGCCACAGCCATAGCTTAAAAATAATATAAGCCTCTGTGTGTTTATTTGGGTCTGAGTGGCCGCGGGAGCCAGGNGGAACGGACAAAACTTTCTCCTACAAATAATTTCATAATTTTTATAAAAATAAAAAAGAGACTATCATGATAGTTCAGCAGACTCTNTTTGCTTTTGCAGAGGTTTCAGGTTTGATTCCCAGCCCCCACATNGCAGCAAACAACCACCTGTAGTTCCAGTTCCAAGTCATCCAACATCCTTACCTGACCTCCACCAGCACTGCATGCACATGTTGCACAGACATATGTGCAGGAAAAACACCCATACTATCTATCTATCTATCTATCTATCTATCTATCTATCTATCTATCTATCTCTATATATATATAACTTTTTATATAAAATATACTTTTTACAAATTATATATATATAATTTTTTAAATGCCTTGATTACTAAAGTATACATCTAAGAAGGCACTTTCAGAAACTAATTGTATTTTGAATGGTCTGCATTAATAGTTAAAGTTATTGACANTTAAAAATGTAAAAGCTATTGATGATTCAAAATTTAATAAATTGTTGGAAGGAAGGAGTGGAAGTGTCAAAGGTGGGACCAGCATAGAGGAAGTAGATTCCTAAATGAATGACTTTCGGGTGCTGTATCCTGCCTTGGTGACTTATTGGTCCATCCTTGCTGTGGGATGTCTTTCTGTATGCTGTGAATATGTGTGGCTCCCATTGGATAATAAATAAAGCTGCATTGGCCTATGGCAGGGCAGGATAAGGTTAGGAAGCACATTCAAACTGAAGAAGAGACTAAGAAGGGTGGAGTCAGAGGAGATGCTAGCCCACCGCCAAGGGAGCAACAAGATGTCAGCAGAACCGTAACACCATGTAGCAACATATAGATTTATAGAAATGGGTTAATTTAAGATGAAAGAGCTAGCTAGCAGGAAGCTGAAGTCATAAGCCATACAGTTTGTAATTAATATAAGCCTCTGAGCGATTATTTTATAAGTGGCTGTGGGACCACGGGTCAACGAGATTCGTCCAGACTGCTGGGCAAGGCAGAACTGGAGAAACATCCAACTATGCATCCTGTTTCTTGTCCTCCATGAAGTCAGCTGCTCCACTGAGAAGCTCTCTGCCATGATGAANTGAACCCATCCAAACTGAGCAAAGGAACTCTTTCCTAAGTTGTTTTTGAGGGGTGTTTGATCACAGCAAACTCTAAAACTAAGACATTGTGTTATTAACAACAAGGAGAAAGCCCCTGCTGGCTGTTAGGCTGCTTGGCTTTCAGTCAGTCATCCTCTTCTTACTCCCTTCTCTATGTACAACAAGAGCTTGATCCTAAGCGCTAATGAACTCAAGCTGTGCTAGAATTTCCTACATTTTAACATTTGCTGATTTTGAAAAGCTAAGCTCTGGGGTTCATTACCATGCAGTCATGCANTGATAGACTGAATCATGGGCCTCCATCCTCACCTATATCCACATCCCTGATGCAACAGTACAGTGTGATTTGATGGACACCAGCATGCGTCAGTGATACTTGTAACATGATTTCTTAAATAAAAATATGCTATTTGCTAGTTTCAGCATAAGCCCCCAAATAGCAATCATTTATTCCTTTGTAGTTCTGCCATCATCTTGTCAAGAACAACCAGGCTTAACTGGTGATCTTTGAAAAACAATGCAGACACCAACAAAAAAAACAACCACCTCTGACTCACTTACATCATCTGACTCTAAGTTAGTAGTTCTCAACAAGAATAGGAGAGCCTGTCTAACCCTAGCCACTAGTNCAGGTTAACCTAGATTAGAGGTTAACCTAGATTAGAGACATGAAAAATTAATTCTTATTGTNATAAGCATTATTATTTTGTTGTTGGTTGCTATGCATGAGCATTTTATTGATAGGTAACTGATACTCTTTCCACGTATTGAAATACTGCCAAGTTTTGTATTATTTCTCTTGTTTTATAAGTAGCATATCATTTTAGCAGGACATGCCATTGAATTATTAAAAATTAAATGACAAGAAATAATTTGCTGTCTCATTTGGTTTTATAAGAAATCAGTCTCAAATGTCATCATTTTATTCTAATCACTGTTTATAACAATGAATTTATAATTTATATCCTTTAAGTTTTTAGAGTAACTCTTGAAAACTAGACTTGTTTCAATAGGAATACAAAGGAAAATACAGAATGTCAGTGGGATTGGTTTGGGAAGATTCTTCTGACTAGGTTAAGGGCAATATTTTCCATGAGTGAAATGAGNGATTCATGTCAAACTCAAGTATTGGAGTATTGAACAAACTATATGTGAAACTTATGATGAGATAAAATAATTAAGTACAAAATAACATATTAGAAAGAGTATTACAAAATAATGTTTTGATTCTTTTTGCCTNAGTCCTTTAGAACATATTGGATTCAATAGTATATCCCTAAATAAATGGGGAGCAAATGTACTTTACAGCCATTGCCCAGATTTTGTGATCTTTGGGGTTTACATCACAGACACTGAGAAAGTGTGAACGGTATAACCAGACAACAATTAATTTTTCAAGTCACTACACTTCCAAGTCACTGACCGTGCCTATTTGAAGTGAGATTTCATTTTAAAAGTTAAAGGTAGCTTTTGATGATATATCACAGTTATTTGGGACCTTCAAAATTATGTCAATGAATACACTATTACACAATTAAGATGTATTCTCAATCCTGTGTCTTTATGTTTGGACATCTAAAGAACTGAATGCTGTATTTATAAAAATGAAATAAAACTTCATGTTGTTCCTCTCTANTGATTTCTGTAAAACTAGTATCTCTATATCCAGAAAGCAAAACAAATTATAATAGAATTCATGCAGAACTCTAGAACTTAACATTTCTCCAGCAATTTCATGTGCATTTCTAGACAATTTTAAAATCCTATTAAAATAATCTGGGGCTGGGTAATGTCATGATGGTAATAGAGGGATGGCCAGAGAAGAGAGATCAAAGGGAGANAGAGAGGTAAGAGAGTGTAATGGAGAGCAAAAAAATGACTAAAATATGCTAACTGTGTGTATGAAAATTTCACTAGGAGACTCTCAGGTTTTGGTGACTGCATCTAAATCTTTCTTTTCTTGCATCATGACAATGTTCTGTAGAAATGTTTTTTATACTTTAGGGACTTTTTGGAACAGAGAAGAAATACGGGGAATGCTAGTGAATGAGCAGGGTAAAAAAAGAAAACAAGTCAATTGAAGGCCAGGCATTCATAAGCAAGAATAAGTCTCTATGTACTTATTTGGGAGCTGGGTGGTGGGCCCCCAAAGAGTACAGGGTAAAAAAAGAAAACCAAAAAAAGATTTACAAAAAAAAAGAGAAAACCAAAAGCCCAAAACCAACACTCTTGCTCTTGATACACAGGCCAACACTGGGAGATAAAGTCCCACCAAAGGGGTGAGCATATGCCTTAGAGGTTGGGAGCTTTGCAGCCGAAAGGAGGCCCTGAGTTCAAAGCACAGCATCAAGCAAGGAAATTTGAAAGAAAAGTAAGTATAAATTCATGGTGAGTGTAAGAATGCACATTTCAATCCCAGTACTCAGCAAGCTGGAGCAAGAGGATAGTGGGTTTAAAGACATCTTGGCCAACATAGTGAAATCTTACTCATTTCCTTGTCCTTGTTGTCATCACTTCTTTGCTTGTTTGTTTTAACTCAGCCTGATTCCTAACTATAATCTAAACATTTGTCCTTCTACTCACAGACAAGTATATTTCTCACCCCTCGTCAAGGAAACTTCTCTTTGCAACAGGTAGAGGTCATCACAAAATGTTGAGCATTGTTTTTGGTTTAAAAACTTTTTGATGTAAAAGTTGGGAAAAAAATATTTGTTTTTCCTGGAGGGTGAGAAAAACATGCTTTTTTATATATAGTATAAATAAAGGTGGCTCCTACTGTTCAGGNCTGGCCACTTATGTGAAACTCATCTAGGGGTCAGACAATTTCTGGTCGTCTGACAATTCTACTTCTGCCAATGCTTCTTCTCTGTCTCAGAACCTTGACCCAGGCTGTGGTTCGATCACAGCAGATTATGAAGTCTGCATCTCTTTATTTATCCCACCTATCTACATGGTATTTATTTTCTATAGGAAAGTTCTCAGTAAATCTTGATTGAATGAGAGACACCTAAGGAGTAACTTACGAAAAACTCTTTCCATGTCTAAGTCCAATGTTTACTTTTTTT
>LZPO01076755.1:0-11137 GCA_001675575.1 Neotoma lepida
GGTGTCTTTACTCTTTACATGCTTTCCTCATTCTCTCTCTCACCCAGAAACCATAGCCAGCCTTCCTGATGAGGTCTCTCTTGTCGGTTCTGCTACACCATCATTCCTTGTCCTTACATACAGCATTCCCAGATCAAGGGCTTATCACACCACCTTTTCAGAAGAGATTTACCCTTAACTAAGATGAGTTTCAGAGATATTATTGTAGGAGTAATACCTTTGCCACCTCCTATTTTCATTGTCACCCCTTGCTGAATATCTTCAGCAAACAGACGTGATAGAATCCCAACCCGACTCAATTCTTCTTCCTTATATATTGGGTCTTGTTTGTATTTGGAGCCCGGCACCTGCTCCTGAATCCTTTAAACATCTTGTGAACTGTTCTTTCTTCTTTACATACTAATTTGAAGCAGATAGCTGCCAGATATCCCAATCCTTTATTACTTCTTGTTTAGACAGTTGTCATCCTCAGCAATATCATCATCTAATTTTCCATATCCTTGCCTGTCCCCCATCCCTATCTTCTCTGTCTTTACTTCTTTCCTCTATCTTCATCTTCATCTANATCTNCATTTCTATCTTCATCTCCATCTATATCTACCCCTATTCTAGGCACTGAACCCAGGGACTCCTGCTTGTGAGCCCAGGGTCTCATGCATGCTAAAAGTACACACTACTATTGATCTGCATCCCTAGCCATTGTCAGCTTCTCTAATGCAATCTTTCAAACTAAATCATGAGAATAATTTCTCAAATTTCAGCCTCCATCATGATTCCCTGATCATAAATATCTCCTGGCTTCTCATTGCCAAGTGAATCAAAATGAATTCTTACTCTGGTTTCCAAAGTTTCTTGCTATTGACTCCCTGCTTAGTGAAGCTGGTGTCAGTGCCAAACCAAGCTGTTCCACATGCCCTGTGAAGTCACCATTGCTCTCACCTCAACATTCATTCATGTGGGCTCTCCATTTGAATGTACCAGTGTTTGACTATCATTCTTCTGCATCCTTTCCTTATCCTCAGATCACAGTGATATTTAACTCTCTTCCACAACCAGAAGATGTCATATAATACATCCATATTTCTATGATATTGTCATCACTGTCTCATGACATGTGTGTGTGTCTCACTCCAACTATTTGTTTGTAAGTCAGCCTGTGGGACTCAAGAATAACTCAGTGCGGTCCCTGTGCATGTGCCATTATGCAAAGTGATGGTTCCTATACATGACAGAAGGCAGAGCTCCCAGGGAGCCGAGTCAAACACAGATGGCTAGACCACTCCTCTGTGTCTGAGTCAGCAGGACAGGGATGGGGCCTGATAATTTCCATTCTTTGAAGGTTCACAGGCTGTACAGCTCCTGCTGGTCCAGGGGCCACACTTTTGAGAGACACTGGCATAGAGTTCTATGTCTGGGTTAAATGTAGTTTCTATCTCTTAGTTGCAAGGAACGTCAAATAAGTTCCTTCTATGAAAAAATAAAGCCACAATACTGCCAAATCCACAAACATCAGCAGTGGCTGTTGAAATCAATCACTGAAAGTTTGTAGAAATGCACATAATCAAATGTCAAATGAAGAAAAATAATTAAGCCATCCACATTGGAATGTCACATCCGTTTAGTGACATTTCTGTCTGTGCCTCTATTCTTGCTCCAGGGTATGTTTTTGAGTTTTATTCTCTAGGGAAATAATCACTTGCATTTTTCTCCTACATTGCTGCATCTTTTTTAAAAACGTGGTAGATAAACCAATGCTATATTTAAAATAAGATACAGCAATATATTCCACAAATTTCCTTTTGTGTTTACAAAATTCCTAAGACGACAGTTTGGCCCATCAGTTGAAAGGCTGCCTTCGCTGTGAATGAATGACATGGTTCCCTCTATATGTGTTCCTTAAATTTATGGTCAATACTAGGATGAAATGAATTTGTCTCAAGAGAAAAACTCAAGAGAGTGCTAAAGAATTGAATGGCCAAGATAAATGATATTTTAAAAATATTTACAAAAATCACAATCAATGTAAAAAAAAATCCCTCGTGACAGAAGAATGTGTCATAACACTGGATTTGGCAATGATTTTGTAGATTTACCCAAAAATCACAGGTAATGAAGGAAAAAAACATAAATTGGATAACATCATACTATAAACGTGTATGTTCTTAAGATACAATCAATAATATGAGAGAAAATATTAACGAGCTCATGTGAAGGATCTAAAAGGATTTCTAACAAATCAGCAATAACAAATAGCAAACAAATGATTTTAAATTAGAGACTTTTCCCATTAAAGAAATAGAAATGAACAAAAGTGCAAACAGTGATGCCCAAAACTAATCAGTAGGCGTCCTCCTCTTGCCTCTCTGCAAGAAGCGCACGGGCATGCATGCACACACACACACATGCACACCACACACTATCACCACACACAGAGAAATATTTCTAAATCTAAACAAGAAAGAAAGAAAAGAATTGCAGACATGGTGTAGAATATACATATAAACACCCATGGTCATAGCAACAGTATGCATAAGAGCCAAAGGGGAAGGCAATCCAGGACTTCAATGATAGGCAGATAGATACACAAAGTGTAGAATGCAAAGAAATATTACTCACACATGAAATGAAAGAAATTCTAACACATGCTTAACAGGAGCGAAACTTGGAGGCCTTCTTCTAAGTCAGACAAGCCAGTTACAAAATGTCAGATGCTATGTGGTTCTACTTATATAACATTTCTAACTAAATTTATAGAGAAAGAAGTATGTGGCAGTTACCACATGCCTGAGGAGGAGGGAATGGGTTTACTATTTAAAGAGTGGAGTGTCAATCATGCAAGGTCCAGAATCTGGTCGCCCAACAATGTGAATGTACTTAGCATTACTGGACAGCACTTTTAAAACTGAATAAAATGGGGACTGGAGAGATAGCTCAGTGGTTAAATGCCCTGGCTGCTCTCCACAGAACCAGGATTCAATTCCCAGCACTCACATGGCAGTTCTCAACTGTCTGTAACTCCTGTTCTAAGGGATCTGGCACCTGCACACAGATGTGCATGCAAGAAAACACCAATGCACATAAAAAATAATAAGTTTTTTAAATAATTAATAAGATAGTAGATTTTTGTTATGTGTATTTTACCATGATTTTAAAAGATAGCTGAAAAAATTTAATGAACCAATTATTAAAATGTTAAATAAGGNGGGTGTATAGTAATGGCTCAGGGTTAAGAGCACTTGCTGGTCTTACAGAGAACCCAGGTTTGAACACCACAACCCATGTGGCAGCTCAGAACTGTCAGTACTCCAGTCCCAGTGGACACCCTCTTCTGGCCTCTGAGGGCACTGTACGGATATGTATGGATATACATACAGGCAAAACACACAAAATATAAAACAATTTTTTAAAGTTGAATGACATGTTGTGTGGTTTTATGGTAGAGATCAGCTGGCCACAGAGGCTCTTGCCTTGCTGGTTTCTTTGAATGGAGTTTTACCAAGTATGAGGTATCAGGGATGTCAGGAGCTGCACAGCAGTCCACTGCTAGTCAAAGCCATAGATCTTCTTCCTCTGAGAGAACAACAGGGTCTGCAATGACCCATCTAGGCAATTCATCTTGTAAAGGACAAATTCTGACTGTTGATCCACATTTTATGGACTCTACTTATTGCTCAAATATGAATCCTCATAATGATAAATGGTATATTTTAGTTTTGGCACACTTCAATATCTCACTTATAAATTCTCTCCAGTCTTTATAAATATAGTACTTAAGGTTCATCATGTAAATTTCCTGATGGGTAAATAGTAAGGCCAGACCCAACACTTCAGCCAAGNACTCACTGTCTTGCTAATCAGAGTAAGCACTGGAAGCAAGAGGAAGACCTCACCAGGATTAGAGCCCAGCCAAGCACTGGTGACATCACCAAGGTGTGGCCTGAGAACTAACACAGGCTTTAGACAGAGATTCTCAGTGCATTCTCAAACTGAAGTTTCTGCCATTTGAGTCCATCAGTTAATTGCAACTGAAACCACAGAAAAGCAAGGGAGAATGTAATTTGCTGCTTCCTGTTGTTTCAAAATAACTCGGAGCAGTATGGATTGCATAAACCTCTGGAATCAGGAAAAGACTTGAGGAATATGCTTTCTCTGTCTCTCTCTTTTTAAATTTCAGCTCAAAGAGCAATCTGAATTATGTGTTCTATTTTCTTTCTTCCTGTTGAACACAGACATTGAACTGTATATCCAAGGTCTTTTAGGGATATAGAGTAAAAGCCATGCCATGCATTGTGCTCCTGCAGGTAATTCAGCATTTGAGCAGCAGTCAAGAGATTTATCAAAACACCTCTGAGGGAAGCAGAGTTCATGTCTTGGCTCATCAATAACACATAAATAAACTAAACAATTAGGTACAAAGTGGCTATCTTGTCAGACAACTTATTAGCCGATAAATGATACTCTCACTCACAGCCCTGAGTACTAGGAGCAAAGATGAATTAGGACAGNAAAAGGGCTGAACNACAAANAGAGAAAGGGAGCACCTTAGACTTGCCTGTAGCCTTCAGGGATCCTTCCTGTCTCTTATCCTGTTGTGGAGAAATGAGACCTAAATGTGAGGGAGGGGGCCTCTGCCAGAAGCCCATAGCCTGACATTTCCTTGTATAAGAAGCTGGGAGAATCATGGGTAGATCATCATGAATTGGGCAAGTTCTCAAGTTGGTCTCTGAGACAGAAAATGGAAACATTCAAACAATTTTAGACAATGACCTTTGTGAGGCAGTGTCCCTCATTTCTGTGAGGGTCTAATGAAGCAGAGTTCCTGCTTATGGGCATGGTATAGCAGAAAGTCAGTGCCACACAGACCTACCTGAGTACCGGGGAGGGAAAGGCCCAGAGGAGAGGAAGCTAAGTGAAGGCACCCAGACTCCACAGAGGAAGGATGTGGACAGACAGAACCCCTCCCACCTAGCTTTGCTTTTGTAAAGAATGGAGTTGAATTTGTGTTCCTAAAACTAGTTTCCTCTATAAATACAAATACCCAAAGCACCAATTTTGAGGTCAGCTGACACTCACTAGACATGAAAAAGTGGAACACTAAGTTAATTGCTGGACTAATTCTGACCGACTACAGCTGGTAGAGGGCTTGAGACTCTCAAGTAGAGACTCCATGATGGAGTATTTGCCCAGCCTGTGCAAGTCTGGATTCCTCCCCCAGCACAGCACAACATTGTGGGGCGGGGGAAGGTAAAGTAAGAAAGACAGAACAAGAAATAGAGGGAGAAAAGACAACCCAAGGTAAGTTCTACATCTGTGTGAAAGGGAATGGCAGAGTGAGAACTATCCTGCAGGTGGGGGTAAAGGTAGCCTGCCTATGGTTATTAACGAATGGTAGGACACTTGGTAAAAATTGTCCTTTTTTTAAAGACATTTATTTTATTGTATGTATATGAGCGCTCTATCTGCATATGTGCTTACACACCGGAAGAGGGCGTCAGATCTCACTGCAGATGGTCGTAAGCCACCATGTGGTTGCTAGGAATTGAAGTCAGGACCTCTGGAAGAGCAGCCAGTGCTCTTAAGTTCTGAGCCATCTCTCCCTCACCAATTTTGTCCCCTTTTTCTGTTTCTTTTGGAGTTTTAACACAGGGTCTCACTCAGGTCAGGCATGTTTTAAACACTAATGTAGTCGAAAACTCTACATGGTCAAGTATGGCCTTGAACTGCTCCTTCTGTTCCCACCAGCCAAGTGTAGGATAACAGGTGTACACCAGGATGTTTGGCTGGGAAATTTCTTTAACTGTTAGGATATTGGTCAGCTTTGGCACTACACTCATATGACCAGAAGAACAGATATGGGTGTGGTGGTAGAAGCCAAGTCAGTGGAAATGAGGTTTATTTACTTCTGTCAAGTCAGGCAAATCATGCAGTCCCTGGCTCCCCATTCCTGAATGTTAATGGAGATCTCTGCTTCTGCCCTGAAGGGTTTCCTTATAAATAGATGGTAATTAAAACTCAAAAAGAACTTAGTTTCTCACATCCTTGGTAGTGATTCAGAAATCCTACCTGAGCCAGGCCTTTGGAATACCCAGAGCCTTACTGATCCAATTCCACTGTGCAGTGTGATTAGTAATAGCAGGTGAGTGCAATGATGCCCAGACATTCTCTCTACAAGTACCTTTGGATGAATTGTGATCCGGACCTCCAAACGATGAACTACTCTAACAATTGTACCACTGCGGAGACTGAAGAGAGGCAGCTCAAAGGCTGTGAAATAAACAGATTTTACCAATAAAACTAGAGGATTTGTGTGTCTCCTTGTATCGTGCTGGGAGCTGCAACTCCCAGCTATCCAAATGGATACGTCTGAATTGTTACTCAGCTATGATGTTTGGAAGGCCAGCTTTAGCAAGCACAGTTTTCATCTTAAATGCTTTCACCCTATCATGAGTTCATGGTGCCCCTTCTTATTATGTATGTATCCTATACTGAGCTTTATATACTCTCAAACTAAAAAGTAAGTCTGAATTCATAGCATATTAGTTCATCTAAATTAGAGACCCATAAACTATTGCCACCCGCCAAATCTGACCTGCCACCTATGTTTTTGATTGCCTATCCGATTTATATTTTATGCCACCATACCTATGCATCCTCATCTCTGNCACCTCTATGGCTGCCTTTGGACCACTGTGACAAAGCTAAGGAGGCGGCACAGCACCTATGGAACTTGCACAAACACTTATCACCCTGCACTTTTCGGGAAGTTTGCCAACTTTCCAACCAGGTCAGGCTAANACCCTCATAAAGTTGTGACTAACTGTTGTGACTAACTGGTCACCCTTGTTCATCAGGGTGCACAATCCTTGAAGGGAGACTCANAAAACCAAGACTAATATTAGGAATTATCTTGTAAGAATGGATACAATGAACCAATGAATTTGGGAAAGGCTGAGAAAACTTTGAGGAATAATCCCAACTTAAAAAATAAAAATTTACTACAGGATTCCTTAGTTTTCAGTCTGCCAATATGCTCTAGGGATAGTCACGATGAGGTGAGGGTCACCATTNNTTCAGCACCCCCATAACTCATCTTACCACATACTGAGAGCTGATTCTGTGGTCTCTATAAGTAACTTACAAAGCAGAATTTGGAAGGCAGAGAGAATGCCAAGGCTGAGATGCACATATTTCTTTGCCTGATCACTGGATTCTTTATTTATAAGATGGAATAAACCAAATTCTTTTCCAAGAGCCAAGCAGAGATCAGTGAGTTGTTCATCTTAAGCTGAAAGCGTCATTTAAGATGAAGTCTGCACTTACTAAAGCGGCCTTCCGAACATCTTAGTTCTGAACAACACAGAAGAATATGGCTTGTATCCACCTGGCTGGCTTGGGGCTGAAGTTCTTCTGTCCAGTATCAAGAATTTGACTTAATACCCAAAACAACAGAGCAAAACTGAAAACCCGAAGTCCAGTTTCTACAGAATATAGATTTCGTTTGTTTGTTTAAGCAATTAAAATAAAATAAAACAAAATAGCATTAATCTCACCTACTGAAAATTGGGGACCAACTATCTTAAGCATTACAATGCTTTAGAAAATGTAACACTTTAGGCATGCTGACTGTGTGGTGCAATGAAGTATCTGTCTCATGTCTATCTGGGACTCCACAGAGGCCAAGTGGATGCTGTGGTGTGGGCTAGCCACTGAGAGAAGGAGTGCCCCTTTAGGTGGCCCAGATTTGGTGTATTTTCTTTGCAGCTTTGCACACCATGCCTTGATGTTTTCTTACCATTAACTATGAGCTAAATGTCGGCTTGAGTCACTGTTTCTCTGGTGTTAACAAAAGAACAGATGCCGTTGCACTGGCATCCCATTAGGCCCTCCTAATATTAGAGCTGCAGGAGCTTTGGTGTTTCTGCAAGAAAAAAACATTAAGTGGATTCCCATTAGCTGTATTTGACAATGTGCTAGTTATTAATATAAACTGTTTCCAAATGAAATGTTCTATAACCATTCATCTATTTGTAGTTAGAAAGGTGGAAGTACATTGTGGCTAGTATCTCATAATCAAAGCCCCAATAAGGTACCAGACCTCCTAGGAGCTGTGTCAGCCTTAAGGATACTATCCGTACTTCAAGACAATAGCATCAGCTTGCTTCCAAATCAAGAATAGGCAGAGGCCAACCCAATCAATTTGCCTCAGAGACACATAGTCCTTGGCAATGAGTCCCAGAAATGGCTGAGTCTTTTACTGGCACCCATGGTTTAAATTANCCATGCCACATTCAGCTCTTAATACTCCACACTGTTTCAAACCCTAATAAAGACATTATAATATAAATGTTAGTTTACTGTGCATTTGTTAAAGTAGGGAAACTGAGACAGAGAGCATATAAAGAGCTCATCTATAGCCAGGCCTAGTGATACAGTCTTGTAATCTCAGCTGCTTGCTGTTACTTGCCATCTGAGGCAGAACTGCAAGTTTAAGAACTGCCATGGGTACAGAGTGATTTCAAGGCCAGCGTTGGAACCCCATGAGACACTACCTCAAAATACAATGTGAAATGACAGCTGGTAGGCTCAGTAGTCAAGTGCTGCTCCAATAAGNAAGGCTTGAAGTTCAGTATTCAATCCAATAGAAAGAAAAGGGGGAGAAGGAAATGGGAAGGAAGAGAAGAAAAAGGAAGAGGACTGAGTCCTAGACTTGCCAGATAAAGAGCTGAGAGTTCAGATAGGCTTGTGTCTACACTATGTGCTCTAACTCCCTGGGTCATGATCTCAGGGTTTGCTTGTCTTTCTAGGACTTGTTTCATTTCCTGGATTCTGTGAACTACTCTGGGGTCCTTCTTCTGCACTTTCATTTTTGCTTGAATTATCTGCAGTTGGTTTCTAGACCTTGTGATCAAAGAACCAGAGAAAGCACTCATCTCTTTCCCAGTGAGGTCTCCTCTATAAACTGTATGTGAAAGATGCTGCAGTCCATCCCTACCCACCCTCCGTGCTGCTATTGTGTCATGCAGATAAAATATAGACTAGCACCACTGGGGACTAGGCTGGTTGCAGAAGGCCTATAGGAACATCCTACAGACCACAGCTCCTTCCTTTTCACAGCTTGCCAAAGTACCTCTAAGTCATTCAGCAGCTTAGTCTGCAATTGAGCAGATGCAAGGCTCCTAACCCTCCGGACATCCTTCCAGTTTCTTCTGTCCACATAGAGGTCAATGGCAAAGCGGAACATGTGTGCTGGATATTCCTTTAGAACAACAGTGCCTTTTAAATTTTCAACGATAAATCCTTTGTCCAATGGTATTTGTTTTTAATCTGATATATATTAAGGGCTAAAAAAAATGAAGTACATTTCCAACAGAGCCCCATAAAAGATCACATGAAGCATTACACATGTTGGATATTGAGGTAGAATATGATGCTAGGCTCAAATTCAGGTGTCATGTCCCAGAGTATAAATACTTACCACCATCTCACTGANCTATCTCCAAACCACAGAGATGTTTCATAGTTGCAAGTCCAAATTGTCTTGTTTAGTAACTTTGAAGGAAATTTTCTAACTCAGGACCCAATCAGTACAAAAACTAAGCCCTGGCCTTCNAGCTAGAAAAGAGAGCCTTATCCCTACTTCACAAAGCAGCAGGGGAAGTCTGGCTGTCCATGTTCACAGTAGCATGCTTTCTTAGGAACACCCAACAATGCCTTCACTGACTGTTTTGTTTGTGTCTAAAATGTCTCCCAGAATCCTTCATCAAATGCTTGGTCATTATCTTGTGCTACCATTAGGCAGTGGTGGAACCTACCAGACATGGGCCTCGTGGGAGGAAGTTAGGTTGTTGGAAGCATGTCTCTGAAAGCAATATTGGCATCCAGCTCCTTCTTCTTCCTGCTTCCAGCCACCACAAGGTGCACATTTACCTATTATGGTTCCTGCCATAAAGCATCACAGGCCCAAAGGTAATGATACCGTGCAAATGGAGGCTGAGACATCTGAAACCCTGAGCCAGAGTCAACACTGCTCCATTAAGTTGACTTGTCCTAAGTGTTTCATCATGGTGACAACAAGGGAACGTAACCTAGAGAACACTGAGTACACTAACTAAAGCCTACAGCAAATGCACACAGTCCGGCTGATCCTCATCATTTGTTTCCTTGGAGTGTTTTCTGAACCATATCCGCGACCCCCGCCCAATCCATAAAAGCCTCATTTTGTTCAAAGTTGTACTTTTCATTTGTAAAGTCTATCTTTTCCTACTGGCTTTAAAAAATATTCACCAGGACTCCATCTACAACAATGGTTTTCAAGTCCCCTGTCAAAATTTAACAAATAAGATCTGTTGAAATTTCAAAGAAACATGCAGGCCCACACTCCAGTATGTTCTGGGTTCTCTCCTTATTTTGGTGCAGGTGTTTCATCTCCAGCAATAAATTTATCTGAAAAAGCTCCTCTACCACGTGTTGATGTCACAAGCAGATACTTGGGGAGATGATGCATCCTGGAGCTTAAGGAGGGTTAAGGATCTCGTAGGCTGCAGTTAAGGCCGAGAGCAGCATCGGCCTTCACACTGCAGCCCTCACTGCAGAGCAAGTGCTGCAGCAGGCACAGATCTGAGCATGTCAGGACTGGCAGCAAGGGGCTCAAGCTGTAGCCCTGTCACACTAGTTGTACCTGGCAGGCCATGCTGGCTCTGGGCAAAGATGAAAGAAAAGGACCTGAGCAACCTCAGGCTATCTGTCTCTGCTACACATGCTGCCAGCTGTGACTTTGTAGTTTATGTAAAAATAGTTGTTTTCTGAAATGCAATGAAAGCGAGTCCAAGGGTGGCAATTGGAGACTGTAAAAAGCAAATCACCTTCCAACACAGATGCCTAAACCCACAGGAATTCTAGCATTGAGGGACAGCCAGGAGGCAGCCATAGGATGGTTCCCTTGATGTCTTGGTCAGTCTTTGTACACAAATGTTTGCTACAGGTAGGAACTATCTGGGTGTTTCTAGTGGNAATATTGTAACATTGTGCTTATTCCTTTTTCTCTCTTTTGTAGTGGCACAGAATGTCTGCCTCTCTAGTGGGCAGGATACCCTCATTCAGATGTAGCCAAACACTTTTTTTCCCTTCTGAAGCACAC
>LZPO01076755.1:12022-23375 GCA_001675575.1 Neotoma lepida
TTTCCTTCTTCCCTTCCTTTTAAACAATTCAGGGGACTGATTTGGGTCCTTCTTCCAAGCACTATACTGACTGAGCTGTCTTGTGTGAGTCTTCATTTTGTTGTTGTTGTTTAATCCAATGAACAAGAACTTTGGTCACAGCTAACAGCCTGGCATTTTTCACTTTCTTTACTTAGAAATAAAAATCTGAACATGAAGTGTTGGTAAACTATGGGGAAATTTTCTTTGTCTTTTACTGCATTCATTGCAAACTCTGCTGCTGGATACTGAAGGTGTTTTTTCACTGTAGAGCTCTGACTATGGGACGATGGCCCATCCTAAATAGAGAAGGGAGCCAGAACACTGTTCTATGTATGGCCTTAAACTGGGGGTATCACCAGGTCTGAGAACAGGAACTAGGCCCACAGAGACTGCAACTAGAACCTAAGAGAGGGATCTGTTTGTTGATAGAATGTGAAGGACTAGCATTGAGGACATCAGAATCTGGGTGTGAGAGACCCAGACAAATCACTGTCCAGAGCTGACCATTGACAGGAAGCACTTGATATTCATTAGAGTTTGGTGTCATTTGGGATGTCAGGCATGTGGTCAGGGACAGCAGTAGCTAGACCCACTCCACAGGCTCCTTGACTTCTGTGGGTACTAATGAGCTGTTGCTGTAAGGTTCCACTAGGAACAGGAGTAAGAGGAGCCCATCATGTGCTCACAGGATGTCTAAAGCACTGGCTAGGAGTAGACGGGGAAGCCTTACTCACATGCAAGATGCAGGCATAGCATAGGTGTCATGGAGAGAAATGGAAAGCCTAAGTGGAGGTCAGGTCTCTCTGAGGGAAAATGAGAACAATGATGTCACTCGGAGGGAGAGAAGATGGGCTTCTGGGGCCAGTACTGCTTGTCCTCTGGTCAGGGCTAGGGGCAGGGCAGAAGGATAATTTGAGATGCACTTTAAATTTAGGGTCACAAACCTTTGCTCTTGAGACACTAAGTGTGCTCTTACATACACTTTGTACCCTCAGGACATTAAGGACAGTGCATCTGACAAGCCTGGTATGGTCTATGATGACCTAAGGGGAAAGGCTTCTTACCACACTTCCTTTTTAATACAGAGATGAAGGTTCTGTGCCTGGTTGGATGATCAGTTGCCATGGTAGCAAAGTAGTCTCTAAGTATAGATTTCACAAAATGTTCTACCTATGGAAAGAGTTCTCAAAAATAGATCACAGTGTATAGTAACCTAGATCCACATTTGCTTGCCATCACATATCAGAGATTTCCAGAGACCTGCACTGAGACTGGAAACACAAACGTGTATAATGGGAAATGGCCTCTCTTGGTGGTCAGCCCTCTAGGAAGACACACTCAAATGATCATCTTTTCCGTGGTTTATACATCCTGCAGTTCTGAAAGAAGAATCGCTAAGTGTGTGTGTGTGTGATGCAGAAGAATCCATTCTATCTCCACGTGAGGACAAGTACAACAGATGAGCATGCACACATTTCCACAAAGACCAGTAAAGTCATCGTTATAGACTGTACCTTCCAGACATCAACGTGCATATGCATAGACACATGCATTTTGTTTCATTTTTTTTCCTTTAATTTCATTGTTTTACTTAAAGACTTAATCCTGCTAAGTCTATTTGGAACATTCAGCCTCTGTGGTTGAGAGGTTCTGCAGTATAGAATCCAGCGTTTCTGCCCTGACTCCACTGCTAACTCCCTAGCTCACTTCCAAGCACACTAATGACAAAAATGAGGTGGTAGTTTGTGTTTTAGTTGTAAGAACACACGTGGAATGTAAGAATATGAAATTTAAACAGATATAAATCAAGAAAACTTCCTAAGGCACTGCCTAATCAGAGGGGGCCTCACACCTGGTTGCTTTGAAGGAAGCTATCAGTTTTCCCTCTGTGTCTGAGTCTTATTCTCACACAGGTGACTCCACACCCCTAAGCTGGGTCAAAATGTGGAAGAGCTGATAGCTCCCTACAAGTGCCCATTTAATCTCCTTTTTTTCTTCTTCTTAGTATTCATAATTGAAGCCCAAACAAAAACTTCCATCATAGCACAGAGGCCTGGGAGTTAGTTCCCAAAGATTAAATTTCTATTTCAATTTCTCAAATATAAAACTGAATTCTAGCATAGCAAATTTCTTCTAAACTTATGTTTAAGACAGCAGACTGCAAACTGATAGACTATGATGCCTTTAAAAGCCAAATTAAACATTATACATGACAATCATCTTGTTTTTTTAATGTTACTACAAGTGCTACTTATTATTGGTATCAAATAGAGTCAAAACAAAACAAAAGCAGCACATATGTTCTATTTGTAAAGATCTCAACACCCCTTTGCTTTTGACACAGATGACCAAAGCACATGACTTAAACAATAGAGCTACGGACACACACCAAACTGATTATCTCCAAAATGGAAAAATGAATGAGTTCATTTTATCTGGTAAAAACATGGTGGATTGGAGGACAGCAATCAGGCCCATCCCTTCCTGCACTGGCCATCTTTTCCACCATGAAAAATAGACTTTAGCATTTTGCACAGCAGCGACAGATACACTTGCCTGAATGAATCCTTACCAACAGGTAAAATATCATTTCCATTACTTGGTGCCATTTCAAACCTGAGGTGACTCACTCAGTAATGGGATAGAGTAAAAAGCAGTTGTTTGCAGTGGGTTTTTCCTGGGACTGGGGAGTGTTTTAATTTACTTGTCCCAGATGCCACATTTCATCTGGTTGGTATTCCCTTTATTCCCGAGCCATTCTCCCCTTACTCAATAAATATGGAAATCTATTCCTCATCCAGTTTGAACATTGTAATTTTTATAGCAGTTTTACTCTTTCTGACAAGCATATTTCCCCTCTCCTTGCAGTCCTAAAGAACGTGAAGGAATGCATTCTTTCCTGAAAACACTCTGCACGTGCAACACCCATTTCTAGGTTTAAATTGTCTGTGGGCATCTTCTCCAACAAGGCCTCCCAAAGCCCTCCCACACGAAGAAGGTGAGCAGAGGTGGAGGCGGTGGAATGACTGAGGCAGGAATGGCTGGGTGCAAGTACAATTTCTAAGTCCAATTTTAAGTATTCTCCCTCCCAAGGTCTAATTTTATAACCACATCAAGCTCATAATCCCTTCTATCACACAGTCACTCAGATTCCATCCTGTACACAGACCGTGTACCCTCTGCCTCCACCTTCCTTCCACCCTCTGTCTTCTCCCCTGCNTCCACCCTGTCACCCACCTCCCTCCCAGGGCTGAGGATGGAACTCAGAGCTCTTTTAGGATTGACATGTGCTATATATGATCAGGCTATACCCTAGACCCAGTTTGTCTTTCTTGAAATCCTTGCTGGAAAATGGAGAATTTAACAAAACAAGCAATATATAACCAAGTAATTTAACAAAATAAAAATAAATAAATAAAGACAATGCCTCTAATGCTATCTGAATTCTTTGTATCTTTTTAATGAGGAGGTACTGATGAGTCAGATATGGCTGATGCTTGCTCCTAAGCGCAGCACTTAGAAGGCTGAGTGAATAGAATTTGAAGTTCAAGGGCAACCAAGACTACAGAAGGACACCTTGTCTCCAAGAAAAAAATATGATATTTTTACTTAGAAAAGAATATCATGACATGAAATAAACTTTATAGGCAAATGATACCCATGTTTGTTCCCTTTTAGAAAACTATTCTTGTTTGCTTAACCAAACAACACCGAAGTGGTCATGCCAAATGTCCTTACACCCTCTNCCTCAGCCTCCACCCTGCCCTGTCCCTCCAGCCTCCACCCTGCCTCACTCTGCCTGTCTTAGAGCTTTCCTTCTGCCTGAAGTTTCCATCTTCACAGCAGGAGACAGTGCTCATGGGGACTGAACACTGGCCTGATGATCCCCAGTACGGAACACAGCTCTCTCCCCAAACATCCACGGGATGAAGCTGCATCTGCAGGTGTCCAGGAGAATGCCTAGTGAGAACTGTGCCACACAGTGAAGGGCTGACAGTGTCCGTGGTTACAGATGCAGCTTGGAGAGCAGAGCAAGCAAGGGCAAAGGTGGGCTAGAAATTACTCTTAGGAGGAAGACTCGACAGCAGCCACTTCTTCAACCAGACTCAGTTGACTCGAGTCTTGGTCTGTGGCTCTAGGACTTGATGAGTCTTTAACAGTTCTAAAGCCTGTCATTAGGTCTAGAGCTTAAACCAGGGATTTCACATCTACCACACGTTTGTGTTCATTCACTGCCTCCCCTTCCATGGGGCACCTGTGTATTTCAGCCAGCCTCTGTTTAAAGATGCCAGGAAGTAAATTATTTGTCTGTCCCACTTAACATGTCATGTGTGCAGATGACAGTTTGACAGTATCTTGCTGAGCATGCAGAGAATATTTTTAAAAATAAAGATTCAAGCTGGAAATGTAGTTCAGAGGTAGAGCAGCCAACTAGCTTGCACAAGGCCCTGGGTTAAATCTCTAGCACTAAAAAAATAAATAAAATAAAGTTTCAGAACNACAGCAATTTAATCATCAAACTAATATTTCACAAGTGATTTCTTCAGGCCCTCCGTGCATAGAGTGTGCATTGTAAGTATAGATATTCTTTATAGTAAGAGTATAAATTTCAAGAATGCTTCGTCCTGGGATGTAAACAGCNCGTAAGCAGACTATAATGCCAGATATAACACTTTGATTGTATTAANGAGATTATCAAGGGTAAATATGTACATTTAATTTAACACAAAAATATTTCATTGAATGTGAGAACGAGGATTAGTCTCACCTCAGTGAAATAATGAGGTAAGATTTTTAATACATTCTGTTATTAATCACTAGCAGCCTGAAGGGCAAGTTTGCCTCAAACTAGGCACCTGTGATAGAAGTTCACAGCTCACACAGCCTCTGCTAGCTGATACACAGGACTTTCTATTTTGAATATGAAGGTCCAGAGACTGAACTGCATCTTTCGCAGCATGATAGCCTGGGGACAGAGCAGAGGCAAGCTTCTGAAGAAGGCAAGCTTCTGAAAGTCTCCGTTCTTTGTAGAGAGCTCTCTCAGAGCATCAGCTACTAATTCTCTTATTAATTCAGTTCAATCTGTTGCTTCTGAGACCTACCAAATGTTTTCTTTGGCAACNTGTTTATAATCAAAATGTTTGCTTTAAAATGAAAACATTTGTGTTGGTGACAGGAGTTTCCAATAGCGGCTATAATTCCCAGTGAGAGGAAAAAACCAAATTCCAATTGTTCTAGTGGGGTTTTGTTCCTTCTTTTCCCTTCTCACTGGTAGACCAGACTAGCACAAGAGGGAACAGCGTATTTTTGCTTTGGAGATTACAGACATTACTGAAAAAAAATAAATGACTTTAAAACAACCTGCATGTCTGGTTCATTGAAATCGAAACTAATGGAGGAAATCTAAAAACACATGAAATGTGAATTCTTTGATCATTTGAACATAGTATATATACACACTCCTCATGATCAGAGGAGGAGAAAAATACTAAAGTGTAGGATGGGTGTTGATTGTACATACTTTTAATCCCAGCACTCAGGAGGCACGGGCAGGAGGATTTCTGTCAGTAGACAACAGCCTGTTCTGATAGCCAGTTCCAGCTCAGTCAGAGATATACAATGAGATCCTGTCTCAAAAATAATTTTAAGCACTCTGACTTGAAATAGACATTAATTTCATATGGAGTTTCAATGGATCAGTAANGACTGATCTGAAGGTAGTGAGTTATCTCAATTGATTATTCACAGTCAGTTAATAGATTGATTAATAAGGATGAAATATTAAGGAAACTGAGAAGTGGAAAAATTTCTGAAAACTGAAACCTAGGGGTTAGAAGAATTGTCCAGATTATTGTGAAAAAATTTTAGACTCTGAAGGGATAGCACAGGAATGGAATGGCTACGGTCAGTGACTACACCCAGCTTACTTGGATATGTAGTTTGGATGGAACAAAAAGATGTTCCATCATTCGAGGTAAGGTGCTGGAGACAGACTCATGCCTTTCTGTAACAGGTGTCCTGTGTGTGTATGGCAAAAGCAGGCAGAGCACTTCAGCAGAGGCAACTGTGCCCTCCATGAACAGTTTCTTAAAGGGAGCAGTATGGGGGTCTGCTCATCCAAGTCACAAAGCGCTGCCTCTTGAGAATTTCTAGAGAAAAATCAGACCTTTTAAACTAGAATGAATTGCTATCACACCTTGAATGTGAAAAAACATAGCAGAGCCATTTTGTAAGATCNATATAGAATCTTATATAATAGACACAGGTGAGGCTGGATTAATTTCAAAATTCAAAATAGACTCCTAGCAATGGCAGATACATAGCCTTAACTGGCTATCTCCTGTGACCAGACTGGTGCCCAGCCCAATTGTCATCAAAGAGGCATCATCCAGTGACTGATGGAAACAGATGCAGACCCACAGCCAAGCATTAGGCAGAGCTCAGGGAATCCTGCAGAAGAAGAGGAGAAAGGATTGTAGGAGCCAGAGGGGTCAAGGACACCACAAGAAAACTCACAAAATCAACTAACCTGGGCTCATAGGGGCTCACGGAGACTGAACCAACAACCAGGGAGCCTATGTGGGACTCACCTAGGCTCTCTGCATNTATGTTACAGTTGTGTAGCCTCATCCTCTGGTGGGGCTCTTAGCAGTGGGAACAGGGGCTGTCTCCAATTTTTTTACAGGCCTTTGGGACCCTACTCCTCATATTGGGTCCCCTTGACCAGCTTTAATACATGGGGAGGTGCTTAGTCTTACTGCAACTTGATATACCATGTTTTGTTGATACTCATGGGAGACCTGCCCTTTCCTAAACAGAAACAGAGGGAAGGGGTTGGGGGGTGGGGTGGGAACAGAGGTGGGTTGAGGAAGGGACTTGGAGGAGAGGAGGGAGGGGAAACTGGGATGTAAAATAAATTTATAAAATAAAATAAATTTATTTTAAAAAATACAACATAAAATTATTTCCCTAGAATTCTGTAAGTATAGAACTTGAGACAATAAAGTGAAGGCAAAATAGGAATTAATATCTAATCTGAGTCCTAGTAAAGTTTTCTTTTCTTTCTTTTATAACAATTAGGTATCCTTTTAAAATGTTGTCTTTACAGGGGAAAAATTGATCTAAAGAAATCAACTACATACAGATTAAATAGTGGGAAACAGCTTGGAGGAAATGAGAAGAATGGGTGTATGTATTCAATTCTTACAGATACTAGCTGAGGGGTTATAAAATAAAGCAAAATCAAATTGATTGGCAGCAAGGGAGAATGATATTAAAGAAAAATTGATAAGAAAGGAAAATTGTGTCTATGGTTATACACTCTAGAAATAATGAAGTAATTACAGTAAAGACCCTGTGGGATAGAAAGGAGGTGCTAGAGGCTACATGGATATTATTTAAAGTTCATTGGGAAAATGAGCTTGGTGCCATGCACGACTGCAATTACACATGGTCTCATCCAGAGGATGTATAACTGACTCTAGAATTTTCCTTAAAAGCATCCTTCAGATCAACCCAACAGTATAAGTTGGCCTTAAGAACCTTTGCATTATTACTAGGATCTGTAAGATAATTTAGCCAGGTCACTGTATCACTGGATGGACAACCTGCTTCATCAGATTGGTACTTCCATGAACTCTTTCAGGGTTTCCACCTATAGAAAGTGGAAGTTGAGGATCTGTCATATTTGACTTCTGTATAGCAATACTGGTAATTGTTCAGTAATCATACACACACGTTAAAGTGCTCCAGACCGCACAGCAAAGATGTCTGGTTTTGCCACACATTTCAACTCTCAGAGTAAAATGCAGATCACTAAGGAAAATATGAAATAATTCAAGAAATTAAACTCAAACCAGCACTTTGGTTATGAAATTGAAAGGTGATTTCTTATCTACTCTGNTTGTCTGTCTTTCTACCCATTCTACCACTAATCTACTTAGAGTGTCTNTCTGAGAAAGANAATATGGACTCACAATCGAATGAAGACAGCAAGCTTTTGTGACAATAGTGGCCTCTGCACAAATCAATCAAACAAACAAACANACGAGCAAACAAAACCAAAACCAAAACCCCCCTCTGATAGTCTCAGGTAGCAGTGAATCTGCTAAATAACTACAAGAGTGATATTGCTCTTCTTCAGCCCCAGTTACTCACGTCCAATGTGTCATCAAAGTGCTTACTCTGGCTAAGGCACTTAGGGAAAATATCAAGGTGTAATCTTTTCAATGTAGACGATGATGCTAATATATCAACGAAGCAAGAAAAGTCACCTAACAGCTATTTGGTGTTTCTTCTTCTAATCATAATAATAATGCTAATGTTCTACATGGCTTCAGGGATTGACATAAGAGAATATGGGAATAAAGAAAGGGCAGACACTCAGACACATGAACAGAAAAGCTGGGATCTGGCGGGGTGTGTTCATTCTGATGCAAAGCACCAACTGCTACCTGGGACCTTATCACCTTCATATATATATATATATATACATATATATTATATATGTATATATATATACATGAATTCAGGAGGAGGGTTTATGGTTTATAGTCAAACAGAGGGAAGGATTAGCTAATCTCAGTAGGANGTTCTGTCGAGGAGCAGTCTCTAGCTATAGCCATTCTGAAGGAGGTTGCTGTTGGTTGATAGCTTTAGCACACACTGGCCAGTTATTCATAAACACTGGTACTTGGGCTAGAGGAAGGCTTTGCCATGCCTCTGAACTTCAAAGGTTTTATCACTCCCATGGGCCTGAGGCATTGTGGTAGTTGACATGTCTATGCTCACGTCAAACTACTTAGGAAGGATTTCATTTGCTTTATGCATAATNGTCTCAACTGAGTTATATAACATTGAATATTTGTCTCCTTCACTTTCTTCTGAGACACAATTCCCCCTGACACTCCAAGAAAACCATACCCAGACAAAGACAAATCTGCTGGTGGGAAAAGTAAAGTCAGGAACTCAATGTGGTCAGTCAGTCATTTCTTTTGATGGGTCATCAACTGACAGGCTGATCATGATTNGATACATGGTAGTATGTGCCTGACACTGTTCCTTGGGAGTTCACAAATGTAAATAAATGGCGTCTGTGGGCTTTAAGGATAGACCTGACTTTGCAGGCGAAAATAAAGACCTTTAAATACATGAAACCATTAATGGAACAAAAGAAAATGAGATTTAAGAATATTATTCTTTTGAATAACTTTGGCCTGTTTTTTTTTTGTCAGAAGTTCTTATTATATTCAGGAAGCTATAAAAAAAACTATGTCAGTCAAGATACAAAATGATATATTAGAACAAGTTGAAAGAGATTGGGAGTATTAAGGGATAAAATTCTCACAGGAGAAATGTATACATAAATTGANGTTTCTTTTGTCCATAAAATAGCTTTTCACTGTCAAGAAATTTTAAAATAACCTTATTTAAAATATCAAAATATTTTATTTTAAAATGAGATATCAACATTTAAAACCACCACTTCACCATTTAGTGAAGTATATAATAGCATCAGGTAAATGAAAATTGTATATTTTTAGTTTCATAAGCTACAAAACTAATCAATACGATAAATGAATTCATCTTTTTNGGCAGGAATAAGTTAGTCACAACTTAAGCAATTTAGTTGCAGAATGAATAAACCATAGTTCCAGTCAGCTACTGTCCTTCCTTGACAGCACTTGATGGTTGGAAATGGTGTCTCAAAGGAACGAAAGGGACATACACATATTAACCATGCAGGTGAGGAAAGATCTACTTCTTCCACTGAGGCCTATGTCGTATTGATGTTTAAATGCATTTGCATATTTTAACTGGAAGCCTCTAATTACATTTTGATAAAATTGATCCTTGGGTTCATTTTCTTCCGAAATGAAATACTTATAGTTTGTTCTAAATCAACAATAGCCAGAACAAACTCCAAAGTAATTACACCATTACTGGGTAGCAACATCCCTCAGCTGTATTATTTCAACGTACTTGAAACCAACAACTTATATGCCATTATTTTCAACATCCTTTTCTCATTTGCTGATTTATTTATAACAGAATAAGAATTGAATTTTCTTTTTTAGATGGGATTGAAGAGAACATTGAGTTCCCATGGCTTGTCTCCAACCTAGCTTACACTCTGTTCTNACCTGGGCCTGGCACACTGTCAAAGAGCCCAGTGATAGCTTTCTAGTGTGAGGAGGAAGGGCACTGTAGTCCACGGAGTTCAGAATTCATGACAATTATGGAAAAGCACAGTGCTGGAAACTCTTTTTCAACAATGAAAGGCGAGAAAGAAAAAGAAGAAGAATGAATAAAATGTTTAGATTTTGAGATGTTAAATGATTGAAACAGTTTCTATTTAAATGCAAATTTGACTTTTTAAAAGATGAGACTGCCAGTAACTGCACCCTAAATGGTAAAATGAAAATCAATTTGAAATATGGGATGGATAACGTACATGTGGACTTTCTGAGAGTAAATTTTATTATGGAAACCCTGATGTATNTTCTTTTGTCCAATCCATCTCAGACTTTGGACAGCCAGGTCTAGGATGAAAGGCAAATATTTTTTAATGTGTTTAAANGCAAATGTGGTCAGCTCATTGAATGCTTTTTCATTCACTTCCTATTCTACAAAGTGATGATCAACATCATGGTGTCCATAAAAGGTGAGGACANGAAGAAGAGTTTAAGGGCAGCATTATAATCACCAATACTCACTACATGTCTTTTACGATGTGGGAAAAATCACTTTTAAGAAATGGAAATCACTACATTCTATTGATTCAAGGGCAGAATCTTGAGATATAAGTCAGAGAGCTGACACCTTCAGATACATAAAAAGTGACATCTGCTCTTACAAATGTACTATATAGGCCATAAATCACCATAGAGAAAAACAGTTCAATGTCATTTCAGCCTCTGTAAGCTATGGTTTACAGCTGAGAGATAAAAATAGTCAGACTGTCTCTATGACATCTAAGCCACTTTTCTGTTGCAGTATCCCAGGTTCTAATTTATCTCTGTGGTTGAACAACANGCAATCAATTGTGAACAACTAGTGTAGCTTGAGTCCAGTCAAGTGCGATTTTCTATGGCTTTATCTTTCCCNTCACTGAGGTGACTTTTAGAACTACCCACAGCACACTATCTTAATTTGTGGTTGTCTGTTTGTCAAGCTTTTAGTTGTGATTCTAAGTATCGAACTATGGGACTAATCTCTATGTCACATTTACATTTCATGAAATACAGACTTTACCACTTACATGCCCTATAAAATTAAAGATCTGTAATCAAGAATGCTTTATTTGACTGAATGTGAGACCAGGAAGGATATA
>LZPO01076756.1:4863-16248 GCA_001675575.1 Neotoma lepida
CAACACATATTCACAGCATACAGAAAGACATCCCACAACACCACTGTTCTAGTTCAATGGCATAGTTTAATCTACTGTCAAATTAAGGAAAAATTAGTAAGGCCATGCAAAACTCAAGTGGCATTATATACCAGCTTCATATCCTGTAAAATGACATGTCTTCCTAGAAATGCTCATCTTAACATCTCCTTGAATAGGCCTAATGATGGCAAGGTTATTATTTCGAACAGGTCACAGAGTTAGAATACTTTGAAACCCNCTTCTCTGAAACTTTCACTCACTGGTTGTAATTCATCTGCCTATATCAGCATTTTCCAAACTGTCCCCTGAGAGTCGTAGTTGTTTCTGTGGACGTTAAGAGGTAACTTTTAAAGGAAAATAGGGAATTTATGATCACATAGAATGGAATCCTTAACTTAAACATTGTCAAGTCAGCCTGCTAACCCAGATACTTCTCTAAGCCTTTAGAAGTCTACTGGATGCTGTTTGAGTCTTCAAGTGGGATGAGCCAATGCACTCTTGTGCCCACCTCATCACTGTTTTCCTAAAAAGTATTTCGAAAGAGTAATAGCCCATTCAACAGGCAATGCTTATAGAAGCCATAAAAATAAACACAAAATAAATCTACTTTTCTTCATAGAACAGCTCTTCAAAAAGCAAAAAAAAAAAGATAAGGAAGGTAAGTTCCAAATACAGGCTAAATAGCCTATAGTTTGCTAGGGGCTTATGCCCATGGTGCATCTTGAGGCTTCAGCAGAATCCTAGCTCCTTTCTCCATGGTTGTCTCAATGCTTTCCCTCTACAGCTAAGATTCAGATTTGTAGTTTCCATTGGCTGTGTCCTTTCCCTGTGACTTATAATCTGCATGCTAAAGATAGGGAAAGTCACAATTTNCCAATCTCACTGTCATTTTGAAAATCAAATGTAATATATTTAAAGCATTGTGCAAGTGTTATTGACTGTATGCTATTTTTCTCTCTTATTTTCCACTTGGGNTCTTTTCCCAGGTCTTACCATTCACACTCAGATTGCAGAACACGCACTCACATGCGTACACATGCACACACTCACAAAAGCAAGAGAAGCAGAGACAGATGAGAGAGAAATAGAGAGAGACAGAGAGACACAGACAGATGAGAAACAGAGAGAGAGAGAGAGAGAGAGAAGGATCTTGGATCCATCATCTGAGTGTCTGAATTTTATCTGCCCATTGTCATCCTTTGGTTCCCAGGAGCCCTGCTGCTCCAGGATCATCTTACAGCAGATTGGAGATGGAGAATCTCAAAGTTTAGATCTATTCATCTGAAATCTTCTTTTTCTCAAGATTCCCAGGTGAACTGTGAGCACAAGTACTGAGACATGAAGAGTCCTGTGCTCTGTATATAGTAGGGGACCATTAACGCTCTTCTGCACCTTGAGTATTAGCTGAACCTGCATAGGAAGACTGCCAATTAGAAAATCCTAGAGTCAATGTCCAGCAAAGACTAGAAGGAACAGGGCTTACTTAGAGCAGCTACCACAATTTGCCTAAATAAGAGAAAATCAGACACATGTTAAACAGTGATTAAAGATCTAGATTAGCTTCAAATTATCTCTTCTCTATAACTGTTTTAATTATTTAATCTTTCAGCTGTAATCAAAGCTTTAAGTTGTGAGAGAAAATGTAAACAATTCACTGGGCTATTTACCCTCAAAGGCAATAAGATGCAATGCCATGACCTTCACCTTTTGTATTCCGATAGACAGACTTGAGTTCAGCTCTAACCCACTGTATGATACCAGGNAAATCATTTCACCCTTCTGAGCTTTGNATTCCTCACATATAACAACAAAACAATAATGATGATGATGATGATAAATATGGAACTTAGTGACTCACAGGTAGCAGGCAAATATTGGTTTGTACCTACTTTACTATTTACTGGCTTAAAAACCAGGAAGCATATCCACACAGGTGCACACGACTATTACCCCAGCACTTGGGAAGCTAGTGCAGTAACCAAGCTTTCAGCATGTGAACTCCTAAAGGACATGTTCAAGCCATACGCAAATTGTAGCAGCTATATATCCACATGGTTNGGTGCTGTGCAAGCCCACCATTGAAGCAGAGGTCATAACCTATATGCTCTACACCTCCTGCAATGACTGTCATTAGCAAATGGCCAAGTTTTCAGCCCACTCTCTAGTTACCAAGATGATGAAAAGGCAATGGAATCAGTGTATCCTGCTCATGCTGTCANCAGCAGATATTTCAAATGATGGTTCTTGACGCGAGAAGATGCTCTATCGGTGCTGGTGTGTTTCTTTCCTTAAGGATACATGGGGGGAAATGTCTATTCATGCCACATAAAGTACCAGCTTCTGGTGATAGAAACTATTCTATCTGAGTCCAGCTTCATGAATAAATGAGTTTATTGGGCTCGCTTATAGGGGCATGTGTGACCAAAAAGCAACTCATCAAGCAGAAGTACTACCCTAGCATTCATGATGATCCACAAAAGCTGCATTATTGAAGCCCCACTTTCAGTTAACCATCTGCTAACCACTTCGTTNTTATATGCTCTAGCCATTCCCAACAAGACTACATACAGTTGGGAGGCAGGAGGAAGTAGTGGCTANAATTTCAGTTGAGAGTCCGAAGCCCAGGCTCATCCTCATACTTGGAGTGTTAGCAGCTCCCTTACATAAATGGAGCCACCACTGTACTGTTCTGCTTAGTATTGTTGCCAATCATTCTCTAGGTCACCACAGAACACTGCTCCATGACGGTGATGCCCACAGTCAGAGCAAATNACTTTTCTCCAACTATTAGTCAACAAGCTGAAGTTATGGTAGTCTAAGCGGCTGTGTTGTACAAGCCCCCATTTGGTTTGGTGCCTTCTGTTCTAGGTCCTGACTCAGTCCCTACCTGTACAGCCCTGTACAAGATGCTTGGNGATTCTCAGGACAATACTTTCCCTCTTTATCTTTCTAAAGCCCCAAACCTACCTTCTTCCAACTCCCAAATACTGTTCCAGATATTACAAATGAGTCAAAGCTATCCTGGGATAATCTTCAGATATTCAAAGCCACGAGCATNGCTATTTCNCAGACAACCACATGTACATCCNTGNCCAGTGTTTGAATTTCAGATGTAGCAAGATCTGTGGCAAAGCAGAACTTCCGGTGCCTGTCAGGAAGTCAGCTGAAAGGAGCAGCCACAGGGGACGGAACCAGTCTGTGAGCCATAGTGGCCCTCTTGATGTTGTTAAATGATTGACAGCCACATTAGAATTAAAGTTTTGGAGGCTGGAGAAAGGTGGGCTTTGGGTTCAAAATTGCCAATAGTAAGGAGATGAATCATTGATTAATAGATAGTTGAAAGATGGCAGCTAATAATTCTCAAGAAATAAACTGTACTTATAGGTAAAACAAAGTATGACAAAACAGGATTATACATTTATCAAATCTGGGAAATTTGGATTAATGCCAATGCATGTACCACAAGAAAAAAATTTCAGTTGATTATAACCTGGCAAATTGACTTCGGGACAAGATGGTAACAGAGAAGATGGTTTCTGGCTAGAACAGAGTCTGCATCAAGAGTACAATAGCTCTTCTAGTCTACTTTCCAGGGTGGCAACTAAAGATAGCNTTTAAAAGAGAATGTATAGTCAATATTTAACAGCTNTTGTTAGGANTATGAATTTGCATTTCAAACCNGGTTTTCNTGGTCTGTTGGAACAAATACCTTAGCCTCACAGAATGAAATTCAGCTCTATCATCTAGGGTAATAGATGGTCCTTTCCACTGTTACCTGTGGTTGAGGCAATCCCCAGGAGGTTTGTTAAGTCATCTGTCTGTACACTTCCTTTTCCATTTACTGACAGCAGTGTGAGCAGTGGTGCTGATCACTATANAGTTTGGACTTGAACTCAGGCCCCAGCCCCAAGATGTCCCAGTGATGCTTACGAAAACTAAGCATAAAACTCAGAGTAACAGCATGGAAAGCCACCACTTCTTCTCAGAAATTATGAAATAAAACAAAATTGCAAGTCAGAAAAAAGTACAACTTGAAAAGTATATCTTTCAAAGTAATTTTAATTTTTTATTTATTCTTTGGAAGCTTTAAACATTTATACAACGAATTGTGATCACATCCATCCACCACTATATCCTTTCTACTCTCCCTAGTGCCCCCACACACCATATCTCACAACTTTACGTCTTCCTTTTTTGTAATTGCTAATAATCTTGAGTCCAATTAGTGCCACACATATGTGCATGAGTCAACCACTGGGGCACCACCAGCATCCCAAAAGGAGAGTGACTCTCCCCATCAACAGCTATCAATAGCTCCTTCACTAGGGGTAGGACCTTGAGCATCCTCCCCATCCATGCTGGAATGTTGACTGGCTTGATCCTGTGCACGGAACCATAGCTGTTGTGAGCTGATGTGTGCAATANCCATGTCNTGTCTTGAAATCAGCATTTCACNGCTCTCTGTGACATCATCAGCTCTTACACTCNTNCCACCTCCTCTTCCAAGATTTTCCTTGAGTCTTGATAGAGAAAGGCTAATGAAAATGATTCATAACTCATCCACAGCTGAGCATTCACAGTTAGAAAAGTATTTTTAATATAATACTTCAGAAAGTTCAACACAGCTTCTCCTTGCCTTACGTAGGTTTTGAGCATTTCAAATCCCCTTCATGCTANGCTGTGTCAACTTCTTCTTTAATAAGTGTCTGTCTCCTCACTATATTTCTCTTTNTTTACAATGATTGCCCCCAGGGTGACCCTTCCACCCGCAGAATCCAAATCTCTTCCCTAGGATTCATGTAGCCCACTTTCTACTCTTACCTGGAGTAGCTCCCTGAGAAAGTTAAAAGCTTCAGGCTTCTGAGGTAAGTCTGTATACCAAGCCATCCTCTGTGGGAAATTGTCCCCTGAGCTTTTGACTCTTGTATTCCACATTCTCAATATGGTTGTATCATGTCTCCCTTACTCAAGAGCCTTAAGGTGAACCTGGTGAATGTTTGAATATATGACATTAAAAAAAGACAAACAGTGTGCTACAAAACCAAGTCATGCTACATTCAAAGTTAACTACTGATTCTTGATAAGTTGAAATGAGCCTAGAATTTCATGAAAGGATTTTGATTATTATCTCAAGATTATTTCTGCTTAGAAGGGAATTATGAGTTGATTTTACAAATCAGTGTAGGCAGGATTCTCTGCAATCCTCAGATATACCCTCCTTTAAGGACTGTAGTTTGCAGTTCTGAAAGAGAAGTTCACTGACCTTTACAGACTCCAGCATACCATATAGTCGCCAACTAATAAGAAGAGAAGGTCTAATGAAAATCCCAAATACATAGGAGGATTACATGATTAGTTCATATAACACCACTACTAATCTAGACTTACGCATCTATTATGGGCCATGTCTCTGTACTAAGAATATTTAGAGAAATAGGATAGAGGGGCTGGAGAGATGGCTCAGAGGTTAGGAGTACCAATTGCTCTTCCAGAGGATCCAGGTTCAATTTCCAGCACCCACATGGCAGCTCACAACTGTTTGTAACTCCAATTCTAAGGGACTCAACACCCATGGCAAAACACCAATGCACATAAAATAAAAATAAAATAAAGTAAATGTTTTTTTTAAAAAGAAATAGGCTAGAGAAGAAAACAGCACAGGGTTTCTAAAATAAGAAACTTACCATTCTTATTTAAAATCTTGGTGTTCTCTAGCTGTAGATACAAATCTATATTTTATGTGTTGTCCCTGTTAACTCAGAACACATGGAAGATCTATGCTCTAAAAAGTCANGTATTAATTAGCACATAGCTAATAATCATTATCTTTCACTGTATAATAATTAAACATAAGTCAGGCCTAGTGGTGCATATCTTTAATTCCAGTGTTTAGGGGGCAGAAGCAAGCAGATCCCTATGAGTCTGAGGCCAACCTGGTCTANATAATGAGATCCAAGAAATCCAGGGCTACATAAAGAGACCTCCATTTCAAATAAACAAACAAACAAATAAGTAAAACAATAACAAAAAAACCAAGGTTAAAATAATGAAATATGAGCTAATTAAGTGAAGCTTTTAGAGGTGAAATTATTTGATAGTGTTGACCTACATTTGACCTGCCACGAGTGTCATGTTAAACACCCAACAAGACCAACACATTATTTTAAGTTTTGCTTTATGTTGTTGAGATCCACTGTAATTACAGAGGGGAATTTTTTCTTTATGACCACACTACTGTTGATGGCTCCCAGATANTATTATATACCTCATTCTGTTTTCCCTTTATGAGATGCAAAGACATTTCCCCTCTCCAATTACACTGGGAAGCGAGCTTTACACCTGCTGTGACTTAATTGCATTTTTGTTCATCCAAACGTTTATACCTCTCGTGCGTTTTCAAATCATTCTCACTCTAGTGGCAATTTTCCAGTGTGGCTGTGAGAGAAAATGGCCTTTGAAATGGTGCTTTCTCTGTGGTGTTCAGGAAAAAAAGGCAGGACATGAAGGAGAACCTCAGAAGATGAGGGCCAGGCTTGAAGCACGGTTTCATTAATACTGGATGGCAGAAAAGGAGCCAAGTCCCAGATAATGAGGAAGGAGTTGCAATTTTTTTAAAGCTATCTGGTGACAGGGAAAACAAAAATGACATTCAGCTGACGAATGAGCGGNGTTTGACCTAGCCTTTTGACCCTTGACAATCAATCTTACCTGCTACTTCATAAAGAATTATGGGGCTGCCACTCACATTTGACTCTGTATTTTTACTATTCCCTATACCTTTTTTTTTTTTTGAATACATGGTCCAAGAAGATAAATGTTTATGTTGGATAGAGCAGAGAGGAGGAAATATGGGGTACTCAGAAGGGGAAAAAACCTGAAAGCGGAAAGAGCAACAAGAGGGACCAACAGTCATAAAATGGTTTATACATGCAATTCAGGGTTGTCAGGGGTATTTTTTATGTGGCCGACCAAAATAGCAACTGGAAATAACTGATGACCCTCCACACACTTTCTACTGGTGCTGGGCTCAGTGAAACCCAGAAGAGTGAAGGTGAGTGCTGAGCCCACCTTCCCGTCTGCCTCTCTGCTCCCCACCTCCACATACCCCAAAATGCATTCAATGAATTTTGATGAATCCATTGCCTGTCCACGAGTTTGGATTACAGCGTGCACCGTGAAAAGGTTTCCAAGNCATCATTACAAAAGGAAAGGGGTGTGCGGGCCATGAGCCGTTTTCATTATCTGTTCAAGGCACCAAGGAATGCACTAAACAGCTTATGCTTGGTCCACCTTTGTGTCCACCGAGAAAGTGTAAATCAGCAGGAGTGAAAAGCAGTGGCTGGGGAGCTAGGGGAAACACCTTAGGAATAAGAGATAAGGTCTTGTTGGCATTCTGGATGCTTTGTTTCCATATGTAATTTGATGCAGTTTGTCTTGAGACACTAAAACCCAAGCGAGTCAGCAAGAGCAGCTTTATGGAGCTTGCCTTGTGCATAAGTTGACCGTAGGGAGTTTTTCTCTGCTTTATAGAGTCAAGATTCTTTTTCATGGCTATACTGAAGACCACAGCAAAAACTCAGTGTCGTAGAAATGGAATGCAATTTCTGACCATTCAATCCATCCCAGAACACTGGGAATGTAAAAGCCATTTTCTTCATCTAGCCTGAACTAAGAGAGGCAGGTTCGGAGACCGGGATTATGGAGTTTTACAGTAGCTCTCAAAAAAAAAAATAAATAAATAAAATACAAAATACAAAATAAAAGCAAAACCTCAAAGTGGGATGTACCCAAATTAACTGTTTTTGTAGAATATTTGCAAACTTGGTTATATGATCTGGTGGCCTCTGTCTTCCTATGAAAGGAAGCATCCAGGCAAATAAACAGAACCCTGACCATCGTGGGTAAAGCAATCTCCCTCTGAACCCCTTCTCGGGAAACAGCTTACACTTTGCTTTGAACCATTTCACAAGCCTAGGAGTTGTGACTGCCTCTGCTCACTAGTTAANGTGCCAGGGCCTCTCTGGCTCAGCNTTCATTGGTCAGCTGACTTCTGAGGTATTGCCCTCCGTCTGCCTGGCAGGAAGTTCATTCCTTCCAGAATTACCAGGCTAGCAAGCTGTTTATGTTCCTGGGCCCTGCNTTCATAAAGAAAGTCCCCTCAAAACAGGGCAAGCTTGTTAACGGAGGAAGTGAGGTCAGCGTGCTTCTGACAAGCCTAACAAGATGACGGAATTTATGAAGCACTGGGGTACAAAGATGTAGTTATCTGCAGTCTATTCATATAATAAGGCCACTTGGGGCCCGTTGGTTACGTCCCTTGAATTTGCTTTTCTTTCTTCCCTCCTTTTTGTTGCCCAGCACTTCCTCTAGCTTCCCTTCTTTTCTCTGCTTCTGTTTCTGACTTTCGGGATCCTGCCCACTTCCCTTAGCTGAGGTAAATGGGGCCTCTTCATTTTAAGACCCAGTGGGTGTGGACCATGGTAACAAGGGAGAGTTGAATAAACCAAGTTCTTAGGTTAATTATTTATAAAATCAGAATGTGGTGTTATGTCTGCATCATCTCAAGAACAAATTAAAATTTCCAACTGAAAGCCAGACATTTGTTNCAGTTTCTTCTTAAATTCTTGATTCCTTTTCACCATAACGAATGGTCATGACCCTTTCACCACAACTCATGGTGGAATTGTACAGCCCCTGGGGAAACTGAGAAGCAGGCTTAAATATGGATATTAAAACTAGGAGACATTTGCTAATATCATCTATTAGATATGAAAAACTAGCACAGGCTAAGTGAATGGGTAACAGGGACTACAGTGGTGCCTGTGTTTGGACAGGAACCAGGAATCTTGTTATTGAAACAACCAAATGTCCCTTCAGAAAGCCACAATCTCAATGGNATAAGCTAACTCAGTTTTTATCCTGAACCAATATTGCTGGTCAAATTGATGGATTAAAAGCAGGCTTTCCTATTCAAAATGTTAACAAAACTCATCGAATATAATTTCTCCTAATAATAGTACAGTCATCCCTTAGTGATGAGCAAAACCCATGGGTCCTTGATGCCCCATGTAAAATGATGTAGTATTTGCACATATCTTACACACACACACACACACACACACACACACACACACACACACACGAATTTAAGCTATTTCTGGGTGACTGCTGCTGTCTAACTCATGTGTGAGAAGTTATGCACTGTGTTGTTTAAGGAACAATGACAAGAGGAAAGCATCTGGGAACAGGACAGATACATGAAGACGTGGGTGCTTGAGCTTGGGTGAATCTCCAAATGCCAAGTCCATGGATATGAGGGATAAATGTACTTTGCAAACCTGTATCAAGAAGAAATCACATTCAAAATAAAATTGAAAAGAGTTAATTCAAATAAGCCAAGGAAAGTGAGACTGCATTGCTTTTCCCTCTCCCCATGTAGACTCATTCCACATATGGGAGAACATCAGGCATTCTTGTCTTTGTGAGTCATTTGCAGTGAAACGGAGTGGAAATGCGCAGTTTTATGAGTCTGGCTTGTTTCACTTAACAGTATGATTTTTAGTTCCATCCGCTTTNCTGCAAGTAACATAATTTCTTTTTTCTGTATTACTGAATGAAACTCCCTTGTCTCATGACTTGCATGACAAAAACTGAATTCTACTTACAATGGTCNCTGAAACCTTCATGCTAAGTTATCTGAAATTCAGCCACTCAATATTTCTTCTTAACACATTATAGAGTATATTTTTCCAAAACAAAGAAACCCATGTGATTTAAACAAACTTCATTCCTTATCCACAGTATTTTTCAGGTACTAGAATATTCTGAAAGATATAAAAAGGGATNGTGGTCCCTGTCTCTACAGAATTGCATCTTACTGTCATTAGCCTTTCACANTTTATTGGGAATTAACTAGTTGACAACACTGATAGCCTTTCATATCTCAGTGTAAGTTCATTTCTTATACAAACGTTTACTNATACAGCTTAATGAAAACAAGACAACCCACATTTAAGAAAGTTAAAAATTAAGCTTACAATTTTCGGTTTAGTAATTTCAGAATGGAGACCAGCTTTATCACATAAATTGAGGCTGTTCATTTCATCTTTAATATTAATGGAGCACAAGAAAATGTTTGAGTTCTTTGATCTTCCTTAATTATGAGAACTCGAAAGCTAATCAATGTCTCCTCTGTTTTTCCTAACAAATAGTTTTTGAAGTGTAATGTTTGCCTCTCCCTTGAGAGCAGGATACCATGTCTTAGTCATAAATATATTCATAATGCACATATTTTCCATGTATAGCATTTAAATAAACCACCATCCTCACTCTTCTTTCCCTCCCCAATCCAATCTAGTCTCTAAAATGCAAACATAGTTATTGTCTCAAAATGAATGTTCTATCCCTCTAGCTCTTTGAATAAATCCTCAAACCCATAAACAGCCTCTAGACCTCCTTCCCAGCTTCCCAGAAGTCCCCACTGCAGGATGTTTGCAAACCCTGTTCCTCCTGTCTGGAGCCTGCATCCTCCTCATCACTGAGCCTCACTGCGGTGCCTGGGCTACTCCAGAAGAGCACTGCAGATACTTCACGTCTACATGTGGGAATATGAGGCTCATAATTTTTTGTTCCCACTCCACTCAGAGCTCTAGGCTAAGATGCTCTATGCCTTGTTTTGTTCACTGTTATTTCTTCAGTGTCTGCTCTATCTCTGCCAAAAAATGAATGGGTTAACTAATAACTGACTGAATGAACAAACTAGTAAATTAATTAACTTAACTACTTAGTAAAAGCTCACTTGATTGATCTTATTGAAGGCCACAGAGAATTTAACCCTAACATGCTCTGAAATCTAAGAGTATCAGAACAATAATTACAGCCTGAGAAGCTTTGATTCTAAAATATATTTGAAAGAAAGCCTGGGTCTATTTTTGCCTATGAAAGAGTTAAATTCGGTATAAATTAAGAATACTTAGTAATTAGCATAAAATCTATAATAGAAACCCTATTAAAAGTGCATTCTTCAGTATTGGTGCTAAATTATTTTCATAGTGGATCCTCTCTCTCTCTCTCTCTCTCTCTCTCTCTCTCTCACACACACACACACACACACACACACACACACTCAAAGACACAAAAAAACATTCTTCAATCAGACTCTAGCATACTTGAAGGAAGGCAGGCACTTTGTCAAGTAAGACCACAGCCATCCCTAGTGAGACCACAGCCATCACCAGTGAGACCACAGCCATCACTAGATGAGACCACAGCCATCACCAGATGAGACCACAACCATCACCAGTGAGACCACAGCCATCACTAGATGAGACCACAGCCATCACTAGATGAGACCACAGCCATCAC
>LZPO01076757.1:7152-17412 GCA_001675575.1 Neotoma lepida
AACCCTGCTCATATGAGCTCACTCACTTGCCTTCCAGGCTGAGAGATGTGACTGGGACACCGATGATCAGCAGTCGCACACTTGGCCTGCACTTTCACCCCCAGAGGGGTCTGCACCACCAAGTCCCTGTCATGTTCGACTACTTCCACCTGTCGGTGATCTCGGTGACCATCCACGCTGCCCTGGTGGCTCTGCAGCAACCTTTGATCAGGTATGGAGTTAGAGGTAGCCCTACCATTCATCTCATGCATCACTGAGAGACATAGTTTGCCATAAGATATCAGCACAAACCGGAGAAGCCTGTCCATGGTTGCTGGCTTAAGCTTGGGTCTTCGTGTGACCCACAGAAGAGGTGGGAGAAAGCTTGGGAGAGAGCCTCTGGATCACAGAAGACATTGGGGATTGCAGATGTGGGAGACCTGTAAGCTGTAGCTCACACCTCAGGTACTTGGATTCTTCTTCCCCTGGCCTCACTTATCCCTAGCTGTGCTTGAGAAGTTCCTCATGTATCTGAGCTATATAATCTCTGTGTATAAAATTAGAATACCAACATCTATATAAAGCTTTTAAAAGATTTTTAAAATTCATTTGATATTTTTGGGTATCTACAAGGTTCCCAGGACTTTATTATTTAATATTGAATTTAAGCTTAAATAACTTATACTTTGACACTTTTATATGTGTACATAATGCATTCTCATTATTCTTACTCCCACCTTTTTTTTCTCTCCATCTCACTCCTGTCAACCTTTCTTCCCTACAAGTTCCTTTAACACATTCATGTCTTTTGTTATTTTGTGACCAACTGAGATTAACAAGGGCCATTTGTGTGAAGTTTTCNTGAATCCCAGGGGAGGACAGGGCTAGTACACAACAAAGGTCCAAATCTATTCCTTCCCCTAGTCACTGTTTGCTCAAATGCAGGGTTGCCTGTATGATAGTTTGCCTTTGCCCTTCATTGGCTCACCTACAGGAGCACCCAAGGTGCAGAGGAGAACTTGGGTTTCATTAGTTCTACAAGGGAAGGGATAGAGCTCATAAGAGCTATTGTAGTGGGCTGTGCATGGCCATCCATCATGGTCCCAGGATGGCTGAATATGCCAAATATGTACATTTGGATAATTTTTAAACAGGGAGAACAAACAGTTGCCCACATGTGCAATGACATATTTGGGGTAAATTCTTGTAACATAAAAGAAGGAAAATTGTCCAATTTCTATACTCTAGACAGTTTCTCTAAGAGTTTGCACGTGTGTGAGAAAAACCAGAGTCCTTGCTGCTTACAATGTCCATAGCCTAAAAGGTCCATCGTTGGTTAGGGTCTGGAAGTCGAAAATGAGATGTGACTTCATCCTTGACCCTATTTTATTCATCTGAGGATGGCTTTTCTGGGTGCTACTGACCAACTGGGTCATTTCAGATCCTGAATGAGACTGATAGAGAAACTGGGTATGTATTAGTAACTAGCATGAAAAGCATTGCCCAATAAGAGAGTAGGTGTGGCTGTTGGCTAAGGTGAGGTGAAATAGAGAAGGCAAAACTAGATTTTATTGTGGAAGGTTTGAGGAAGTATTATGGCTTAGCCTGCATAGGAGGTAAATCAGAGTGTGCCAAAGATGAGACAGAGCAGGTGTGCCCTGAGATCAGTGGAGACTGTTCATCTGGAGGCCAAGCAACCCAGATGGGAAAGGAAGTGATATTTTCAGGGGTTCTGGGCCCCAGAGAGTAAGCTATGCCCATGCAGCTAGAATTAGGAGCATCTGGCTGCTTAGATCCTCCACTTTCTGGGAGATCTTTGAATAGTTGATCTCACATCTCTGAATATCTCTTTCACCATATAGACACATAAATTTACATGTAAACAAATAAATTTTGTGATAATAAACAAAAAGATATTATGGCTGTATATAATAAAAAAAACTATGTAGAGTGCCCCGCATGATGAATATGGGTGTAATAAAGGCTCTTGAAGGAATTCTAGAAATATAGAAACAAGCAATTCTGAGATGCATGTATTGTACCCCTGGCTATAAGACACTTAGAGTCTGGAATCAATGCAGGTGGTAAGCTTCCAAACTGGTGTGCAAAGTGCTGGCAAGGCCTGGGTAAGNCAGCAGTTAGAAGAATGAGTTTCAGGTCTGAGTGGCCCCAAGTGCCAAATCTNAGATTCTACTTTCTAACTCTGTTCACTTGAGCATGTAGGATTCAGTTTCAGTCAGCAGTAGGAGAGTGTTGGAAGGATTCANTGACAGCACCTGAGAAGCCCTTGGGTATGTATGCATCCAGGAGATTAATTTTTGTAAAGNGCCCACCATATTCTGGACCACCCATTTAGCACTGATGAGCTCTTGACAACTCTCAGGAAACTTTCTGCACAGGGATATGCACCTCTCCTTATGACTCAGAGGCAAGCTTTACAGAAGCCATTGCTCTACCCAGGGGACAGGAGAGTGTGACAGTGAAAATTGAATTTGGGAAGGTAAATTGGAGTCAGATTTTGACAGTGTAATTAATGATGCATCCAGAAGTTGGACATGAATTAGTTGAGTATACCGAGGCACTGAAGGCTTGTGCTTCCGAACAATCCTCAAGATTTACCCCCTCAAGCTCCACCAGGCAGGAGGGTCAGTAGTGCAGCAGAAAGGCAAGTGAGATGTCCAAAGGGTACACGGCTCCTGACATCACCTTTTGGCTCTAGTGCTGCTAGGAGCTTTGATGGTATCTTACTGTGAATTTGGAGCCAGGATAATCTTAGCAGAAAGTTTAACCTTTTGATAGGAGCAGATTCTGCAAGTTGGCAACAGCCTTCCAGATGGGAGCGCACACAGCTGCTGGAGAGCTAAACTTCACAGATGGGGTAAAAATAGAACCGCCTTCCACTCTCTGGGTTTTGCAAGAAGAATTTTTGTCTTGACACACGGTACCTGGGAACAAAGGGAACCCTTTAAGCTTGTGGGAAATACCTGTCAAATAGGGCAAGCACCAGCTTTTCCAGAAAAGCACTCTCACAGTATCAGTTAGGTCCAACAAGGATGCAGCAAGTGTGAAACTGAAATTTACCTCAGAAGACCCTTAACCTTCACTAAGAAAGACCAAAGCAAATCCAATTTTTAATCTTCAAATAGGTAAAACCGAGTGTCTCCTAGGGTCTCCCTCCAGAAGAGATACTGACCAAAAGGCATAATTAAATAATAAATATTTTAGTCTTTTGTTGGCAGACATCCCAGAGAAGGGGTCATGATTCTTTATGTACACACATTTGCTTTTTCTTTTAGAATGTTCCTACAAGCACCTTCTGGCTGAACGGTAAACTTGCTTTAATTCTCAGTTCAATACAAATCCAAAGGCATATNTGGTGGGGCACATCTGTAATCCCAGCATTCAGGCAGTCAGGGCAGGAGGACCAGGAACTTGGCCAAGCTGGCATATATAAACCCCCCCCCAAAAAAAACAAAGCAAAGCAAATTCAAATAGTGTTAGTATTATATAATACAAGTGCCCCTCACTAAGGTAGAGCATCCNCAGGTAGCACAATACTCAGAAACTCAAGGCATTCATATGAAATAATGTGTTTTCCTGTAACCTAAGTGTATACTACTCTTACATGCTTTAAGTTATCCCCAAATCACTTATGGTAACACTGCAATTAAAACTTGGGGATTAAATAAGATTGATGTTCCATGAGCCAATACACACGTAGANGTATAGTTAGTGACTGAGTGACTTTGATACGGTTATATCATCAAGAATAGTTACTATTATTCAATATCATTATTTACTAGACCTTACACTTAAAACTAACTGTTGCTAATATCAGGAGTCTCTGTGATGCCCCATGGCTCAAGTGCATTATTATTCCTCTGACAGGAGATGAAGTGGGAGGTTCAAATCTAGCCCAGGTCCTAATATGTAGGTGGTGCTGCTAGCTGGTGTAAGTTCTGCATAGTTGTGGTTGTCTACTGTGGCACACCACCTCGGAGTACTCAGCCCTTTCACCAGCTTACTTCATAAACTTTTCCTCTATGTTTATTGGCCACTGTTTATCTCCCATCACTTTCCAACATTGACTTATTCATTTGAGTCCCTTTCTAGGCTAATGTGTGCTTAAGGTGAAGGTGACACCTTTACCACCTTGCCATGCTAATACCTCATGTACTCTCTGGCTTGTGGCATGAGACTAATAATTTTTGAATAAATGGATTAAAAAAAATGTAACATTAACTTTATTTCTCTGCCAATATTGCTACCAGAAACATGAGTTCCTTGTCTGAAATCTTCCCAAGTTGTCTCAAGCAACCAAAGCAAAGGTAGTGACATCTGAGGACATTTATGGTGGAGACCTATTTTTTTGCCATGAGGTAATATTAGTCTCTTTGGAAGATTAAAACATACCTACAAAATGGTAATTGTAGAATAAAAATATACATCTAAATAAGCTATTAGATTTTTAATTTCTTTAGAACTTCATACATGAGTATTGTGTTTACATTATTTTCACCCTCTCTCCTCTCCAACTTCTCCTGTGTCCCCTCTAGTTCCTCTCATATTCATGACCTTTTCTTCTTTAATTATTCTCATTAGATTTATATATATACCTGTTGAGTCCATTTAGTGTTGCTCACATATATATAAACCAAGTGGAATGACCACTTGGTTTTGGATAACCTATCAGGTAGCTTGTCCTTGCAGAAGAATGATTTTCCCCCTCTTAGCAGTCATTACTTGCCTGTAGCTCTTCAACTAGGGTGAGGGCCCTGTGAAATTTCACCCACGCACAGTGGTATGGCGATTTGTATGCTCATTGTGCAAGCCTTGTTTAGCAGCTAGCTGTGTTTTTGAGATTTCATGAGTGCAGCTTCCCTGTTATATATAGAAGACACGATCTCACATACCATCCTGAATATGTAAACTCTCATCTGAGTCAGTAGAGTTTTAATAGATGATATCTGAAAGAAAGGGAAACTCAGTGTAAGCAGTTTTTTAAAAAAAAATTATTATTGGAGGAAAATTAAAAAAAAAGTTAGGGTAGAGGGAATGACCATATACCCAAATATGATAACACCACATGATCTCATCACATTGCCAGAACCAAGTCTAAGGTTGATCATGGCCAGCACATCTGTCAGATGATCTTTATAATGAATCAGAACTGGACAAAAACCCACGTATTTCTCTTGAAGAGATCACAGCGTTCCCAGGTAGCATAGATACTAGGGAATGCTCTATTGATTACTGTAATCTAGGACATATTGCAGGATTCTTGCAAGATCAGGGAGATGAATGTTGTTTTACGTCTTCCACAGGAAAGCAAGTGAAAGAAGGGAGGAGCTGAGGCTAGAAGGAGCTCATGCAAGGGAATGACCGATGAGGGCAGAAGTAGATCTAAGAGTATGATTAACTTGGGGGTGTTCCTTTTACTCTGGTCAGGAGCTCTTTCTATCTGCCTCCCAAGATGATGAGTCCCTAGAACATTGCCTCAACAAACTCTCAGCTGATGGACATACAGGCATTAGGGTACCTCTCTGTACAGCTATTGATGTGTACTATCCAAGAATACCCACCTATTAGACAGCATTGGGATCACAACATCCAAACCCTCCTGCTGGAACACACCTAATTCTATACCACAGGTGCCTCAGTTGCAGTCCCCCAGGGGGCTGATTTAACACATGATAGCTTACCTCCTGTTTCTCCCTTCCACTTCTTTCTAGTTTCACTCGCCCAGGAAGAGGCTCCTGGTTAGGGAAAGGTGGCCCAGACACAGGACCAGAACAACCCATTATTTCTCTGGAAAACTTGGTCTTTGGAGCTGGATACTGCAAGCCGACTTCCTCAGAGGTAATGTGTTCATGGAAGCCATGACCCCATGACCTGCAATTCTTACCTTGAAAGAGTGTGTCCTATGAGGTTCTTTCTTCTTTTGAACGTTTATTTAGGGCAATGTTTGTCCATTTCTTTCAAGGTCCATCCATCTTTCACTNCTCAACAATCATCTCTCAGATGCGTTCTGAGTGTCAAACCCTGTAGTAGACATAGTGAATATTCTTCTCCTACGGTCCCTCTTACTTCTAGTCATTTCGGAGATAAGAACTCTCTAGAAGCTAGGTGGTAGTACTACTGTAGGGATGTTTCCTGCACACTATGTGATGATATTGAATGTCTGTTGGCATTGGGTCATGCCTACTTTCAAAACCAAGATCCAATTCCTTAATCTTTCTGTGTTTCTCTCTCTCCGCCTCTACAGTAGCATCACTGAGAACCACTAATCTCATGTGCAGGTCTGTACACTCAGTGTTGTCACAAATGTAAAGTTCTTTGCCTAGTCCGTGGTGGTTAGGAGCTGCGTAATAAATAAATATGTCTACCTTTTCATTCTCTTTGCTTTTTCCCAAGAAATCCCTGTCACGACTCTTCTTTCATCACTGTCTGTGTTGCTCTGTAACACATGAGACATTTTATTAGTGTATTGTTCAGACATAACCAGCCAATATTACTCAGGGTTGCCCAGACACATAGAAGCAATAGCAATGATTCTTTCATTGTTGTAATGAATTGACTCAAATGATTCTGGAGGCTGAGAAGGATGCAAATCTGCTTCACCAAGCTGGAGACCAAGGAGACTTGATGGCAGAGCTCTAGGCCAAGTCATTTCCAGAGCTGGATAAGATTGTCACTTATGAAAAATAACTGTTTGCTTTGTTATAGTCAGAAATGCACACTGTCACACTGGGGAGGGAGATCTCTTTCCCTCAGNTAGGCCTTTTGCTCAGTTCAAACAGTTCTCAGAGACAACCATCCTGATAGCCACAACAATGTTTAACCAAACATCTAGACACCCCATGACCCAGACAAATAGACACAATAAATTTATCATGGTTAAGCCAATGGCAGGCATGTGAAGGACTGTGCCTAGCCCGCCCTGTCACCTTCTGCAACAGAATGCTCTTTGGCCAATCTGTTCAGGCTATGAAGTAAAATGCCCTGCTTTTGTGGATTTTCTCTAGTTTGAGTCTAGCCAGGAGATCTGGCTGCAAATGTGAGCCGAGTCACATCTCTATCTGGGTTAAGCTGCTGTGTCACATGTTTTCATGNTCCTGAGGTCTCCAAGGGGGGCAGCCACGATTCCCCTGGAAGGATGGGGAACTGAATGCATANTAGGCCTTGTTCTCATGCATGGACTTGGCATTAGAGAACAATAAGAACAGAATGAATGCAATGCCCTTAGTACCTCTGACACTCACCAGGCTTCCTGGAAGCTGGTGCGCTTCCCTCCTACACAGGAACCTCACATGAGTAAGGGAAAGTTGGGAAAGCTAAGAGTTTGCCAGCATAGCATGGGCATTTCTCTTAGCTCCCTATGCATCACCAAGTTCATGTGTCAGCATGGAGTGGTGTGGTCTGGATAGGAGGCTTCCCACCCCCAGCACCTACAACAGACCCCTCATCCCCAAGTCATCTGCCAATTCCCTTGCTACTGAGACATTGACAAGTGACTCTCCTGTAGGAACAATCGTTCCGTCCAGTTTCCAATCACAGTTCAACTTTCCTTGTGCCAAGCTCTGCCTCTCACACAGCACTATGTGGTAGCTTCAAGAGTCTCCCTAATAGACCTGCCACCTAAAAAACCTTCATCTCAGACTCTTCCCAAGGGAATANCATGAGTATTGTGTTTACATTATTTTCACCCTCTCTCCTCTCCAACTTCTCCTGTGTCCCCTCTAGTTCCTCTCATATTCATGACCTTTTCTTCTTTAATTATTCTCATTAGATTTATATATACACCTGTTGAGTCCATTTAGTGTTGCTCATATATATACATATATATATATGTATACACACATACACACACACATATATATACATATATATATGTATATATATATATGCATGCTTAGGAATGACCACTTGGTATTGGATAACCTATCAGGTAGCTTGTCCTTGCAGAAGAATGATTTTTCCCCCTCTTAGCAGTCTTTATTGCCTGTAGCTCTTCATCTAGGGTGAGGGCCCTGTGAAATTTCACCCACGCACAGTGGTATGGCGATTTGTATGCTCATTGTGCAAGCCTTGTTTAGGCAGCTAGCTGTGTTTTTGAGATTTCATGAGTGCATCTTCCCTGTTATATATAGAAGACACGATCTCACATACCGTCCTGAATATGTAAACTCTCATCTGAGTCAGTAGAGTTTTAGTAGATGATATCTGAAAGAAAGGGAAACTCAGTGTAAGCAGTTTTTTTTAATTTATTATTGGAGGAATAATAAAATAAAAAAAAAAGGTTAGGGTAGAGGGAATGACCATATACTCAAATATGATAACACCACATGATCTCATCACATTGCCAAAACCAAGTCTAAGGTTGATCATGGCCAGCACACCTGTCAGATGATGTTTATAATGAATCAGAACTGGACAAAAACCCACGTATTTCTCTTGAAGAGATCACAGCGTTCCCAGGTAGCATAGATACTAGGGAATGCTCTATTGATTACTGTAATCTAGGACATATTGCAGGATTCTTGCAAGATCAGGGAGATGAATGTTGTTTTACGTCTTCCACAGGAAAGCAAGTGAAAGAAGGGAGGAGCTGAGGCTAGAAGGAGCTCATGCAAGGGAATGACCGATGAGGGCAGAAGTAGATCTAAGAGTATGATTAACTTGGGGGTGTTCCTTTTACTCTGGTCAGGAGCTCTTTCTATCTGCCTCCCAAGATGATGAGTCCCTAGAACATTGCCTCAACAAACTCTCAGCTGATGGACATACAGGCATTAGGGTACCTCTCTGTACAGCTATTGATGTGTACTATCCAAGAATACCCACCTATTAGACAGCATTGGGATCACAACATCCAAACCCTCCTGCTGGAACACACCTAATTCTATACCACAGGTGCCTCAGTTGCAGTCCCCCAGGGGGCTGATTTAACACATGATAGCTTACCTCCTGTTTCTCCCTTCCACTTCTTTCTAGTTTCACTCGCCCAGGAAGAGGCTCCTGGTTAGGGAAAGGTGGCCCAGACACAGGACCAGAACAACCCATTATTTCTCTGGAAAACTTGGTCTTTGGAGCTGGATACTGCAAGCCGACTTCCTCAGAGGTAATGTGTTCATGGAAGCCATGACCCCATGACCTGCAATTCTTACCTTGAAAGAGTGTGTCCTATGAGGTTCTTTCTTCTTTTGAACGTTTATTTAGGGCAATGTTTGTCCATTTCTTTCAAGGTCCATCCATCTTTCACTNCTCAACAATCATCTCTCAGATGCGTTCTGAGTGTCAAACCCTGTAGTAGACATAGTGAATATTCTTCTCCTACGGTCCCTCTTACTTCTAGTCATTTCGGAGATAAGAACTCTCTAGAAGCTAGGTGGTGGTACTACTGTAGGGATGTTTTCTGCATACACTGTGTGATGATATTGAATGTCTGTTGGCATTGGGTCATGCCTACTTCCAAAACCGAGATCCAATTCCTTAATCTTTCTGTGTTTCTCTCTCCCCACCTCTAGAGTAGCATCACTGAGAACCACTAATCTTATGTGTAGGTCTGTACACTCAGTGTTGTCACAAATGTAAAGTTCTTTGCCTAGTCCCTGGTGGTTAGGAGCTGCGTAATAAATAAATATGTCTATCTTTTCATTCTATTTGCTTTTTCCCAAGAAATCCCTGTCACGACTCTTCTCTCATCACTGTCTGTATTGCTCTTTAACACATGAGACATTTTATTAGTGTATTGTTCAGACATAACCAGCCAATATTACTCAGGGTTGCCCAGACACATAGAAGCAATAGCAATGATTCTTTCATTGTTGTAATGAATTGACTCAAATGATTCTGGAAGCTGAGAAGGATGCAAATCTGCTTCACCAAGCTGGAGACCAAGGAGACTTGATGGCAGAGCTCTAGGCCAAGTCATTTCCAGAGCTGGATAAGATTGTCACTTATGAAAAATAACTGTTTGCTTTGTTATAGTCAGAAATGCACACTGTCACACTGGGGAGGGAGATCTCTTTCCCTCAGNTAGGCCTTTTGCTCAGTTCAAACAGTTCTCAGAGACAACCATCCTGATAGCCACAACAATGTTTAACCAAACATCTAGACACCCCATGACCCAGACAAATAGACACAATAAATTTATCATGGTTAAGCCAATGGCAGGCATGTGAAGGACTGTGCCTAGCCCGCCCTGTCACCTTCTGCAACAGAATGCTCTTTGGCCAATCTGTTCAGGCTATGAAGTAAAATGCCCTGCTTTTGTGGATTTTC
>LZPO01076757.1:18372-31802 GCA_001675575.1 Neotoma lepida
TCCTATGCAGGAGCTCTGCGTAGCTCAGAATAGGGGCCATCTCCGTTAGCTTCTTCCCCTAGGACCTAACAAGACACCTGCCCTACAAAACCAGTTCTCAAGCAATATGTGTTGAATGGAAGGTTGAAGCAACTGTGTGCATCATGCTGGCACAGAATTGAACAGCATTCAGGAGAGAGATCACTCACTGTAGAAGACAGAAAGTAAGGGAGGGAGCCATAGTGTGATAGGCTATGCTGGGTGTTGGGAGATTGCAAAGACCCTAGAACCAGCACTGGGNAGGGTAGNGAACACTGTAGAACATTCCAGCCCACTGAACTTTTACACATGACCTAGCATATTGCCTGAGACTGTTATCATGTGTCACCTGCTGTGACAAATACTTTNAACAATTTGTGGAAACTTGGTGCTTCCAGAAACTCAGTTTGTGCAGCTGTGAAATGGGGACTGTCTTTTAGGAAGATTTCAGAGATTTGTATGTGTAAATACCATACAGAACTGGGTTTGGCAGGCAAANGAGGCAGTATAGTGGGGGTTGGTTGGTTTGTTTGTTTTTCCATTTTTTCTTGGCTGCCTCTGGGGCTCGTGTCANAAATTAAATGTGCCTGTCTTTCATATGTTCAGAGAGCAAGGCTGACTTGTGAGTCTTGGCACTGGGCCTGCTCCGGAAAGGTGGCTCAGTGAGTTGTTCTCAGGGTTCCGTTCGTCTCCTATGTGTTTTCCATTTGGGTCCCATCCAATTACGTGGAGTCATTGCACTGTGCCCACACTGCACCTTCCCACCAGTCAAGGCTGCCAAGCAGAGAATCCAATCTTAGTTCCGCATTCCCTGGGGAACTTTGCATCCAAATCTCAAGAAGCCCAGAGCATTAGCAGATAGTATTGGAATCTGCACGGGCTGCTGCATCAGCTGGAGGCATCGGGGAACAGGTGCTCCTCTCAGTAAGCCTTTCCTGGCAGAGGCCTGGGAAAAGCCAGAGATTAGTGGCAAAGTGAGCTTTTTGGAACAAACAGCATTCAAGGAAGGTAAGGATTGATGCAGTGGGACCTGCCCNATTTCTCAGATCCCTGTGTCCTCTGGCTTGATTCCTTCTTGCAGAAGCTTTGACATTTGACCTTTGCATTTAGAGCTATGACCGTTTTGTGTGCCTTCCTGTTAAAAATCATATGGGCCCTAGAAAAGTTATTCANTCTTTTGAGATGATATTCATCTTAGGGGTGGTTACTAGAACAGCCTCAGTGCCTTCTGAAGAGATGAAATGGTGCAACTCTATAATGGTCTGGAGCAGAGTTTGGCACAAAATTCCCTGAGAAAACCCTCTGTTGATAGGATATTTTCTTTTTGTCTACATGACTAAATCAATGTCAGTCCAACTACTCTGACTGTAGTTTTGTAGGTGGGATATTGAAAAGTTCTGNTCTTGGCTTCACTATTAAGCTCCTATATGACCTTAACCTGCCACTTGCCCTCTCTAGATCTATTTCCCATCACATAGAAAGAAAATTAAACGTTCTAGGAGATGTCCTTTAGGACTTCTCTGCTGTGTCTATTGTCATATCCCTGTCACCGCCTCAAACAACTAGGTCAGTTGAGACATACTTGAGTCAATAGAGGAAGAAATCTGATGTTGACTTCTGGACTCCATATGTGCACACACTGTCTCTTATACACATCTAGATGTGTATAAGAGACAGGTATAATTGCATGGATCATTTCTAAAGGAGCACATGCACTGTAAGATATTTAGTATGTGTCATACTTATTTACATGTCATATGCCTGTCATTGGATGCAACCCTGATTTCACCTGGCTGCCCCAGGATGCCTTGTTCCTAACTAGCTCCTATCACAGGTCACAGGGAGGAAGTTGCACCTTTCACAAGACTGTCCACTGTGACACATCTAGATGTGTATAAGAGACAGCTCTAGATCTATTTCCCATCACATAGAAAGAAAATTAAACGTTCTAGGAGATGTCCTTTAGGACTTCTCTGCTGTGTCTATTGTCATATCCCTGTCACCGCCTCAAACAACTAGGTCAGTTGAGACATACTTGAGTCAATAGAGGAAGAAATCTGATGTTGACTTCTGGACTCCATATGTGCACACATGTGTGCATACACACACGTACCTCCCCCTCGCCCACACACAAACGAATAATCACTGCAACCACCACTACCACCATCACCAACCACAAGCCTTCCCTTTAACATGAGAAGTGTGGTGCCGGTGATTTTAGTTCATATCTATGGCCATCTGCTCTCCTTTGAGATGTCATTTCCCAGCTGCTCCCTGCCACCAGGTGAATGGAATGCCGGATGATATATATCTGTATGTCTTCCATTGATTGAGTTGCCCTGTNCAGGTCTCGCTTCTCCTTATATACCCGTGTGTACCTGGCTCCCAGTGTTGCCCCAGAGAGCATTTGTTGAGCTGCTGTCTTGTGGTTTTAATCTGCATTTCACTGATGGTTACCAGTGCTAAAACATTTTCATATACTCATTGGCCCCCTCCTCCCTCCTCTTTGGAGAAATGTCCATTTAAACAATTTGCCTATTTGTAAAGTTGCTTATGTTTGNTTATCTAGTTTCATTTCTTGTTTAGTCATAGGTGTTCCGTATACAAGTTGGATGTTAGCCCTTCATCAAATCACAGTTGAGAATGTTTCCTCTATTTCCTCCACTGTGTCTGCACTGCATGGCTTGTCCCTTTGCAGAAAGGANCCTTGTTTGGCACAGCCCCATTTGTCTCTTCTCTCAGGCTGCCGTACCGCATCACCAATATACAGGTCCTCCAGTTTCTCTTTACATTTTCTCCAAGGCCTTTATAGTTTCAGGTCTGACACTACATTCTTCAATACATTTGAGATGATTATAGTGTATGGGGTAAGAAATGAGTTCAGTGTGGATCAGATCTTTTATGTATGGATATGTGGTTTTCAAACACTATTTGTGTGAAAGACTAGTTCGGCCTTGGTGCTGTTCAGTGACAGAAAGAGGATTTATTGCTGAGATTTCTGTTATTTTTAAAGGTGTATTATGGTGGTATGAGTTCTTTGAAAAAATGGAACATGCTTACTATATATTTAATGATTTCGGGTGGGCTTGCCATTCTGTCCGGTTGGTTTCTATGTAGTATCTATAGGTGTAACTCACTATGTTAGTCACTGTACATCTACTTCCCATTCTGAAATTAAAGGCTGTGATACTTCCTGCTTTATCCTCTGCTCACAGCTGCTTTGGCTGTTTAGGGTCTTTAGTGTCTTTTAGGATTATGTTTTGTGACTTAAGTCAATCACAGGAAAAAACACTATGTGAAGTAGCTACAGCCCAGCACATGGGGAGGAATGGACCAGTGGTGGTCACCAGGGACTGGGGGGGGAAGGAGAAGAGGTTTGGATCTTATTTGATGAGAGAGGTTCCCTGAGAGCTGTTGCGTAGGGCTGCCCTTCACTCCATCCTGCTCTGTGTGTTTATAGTTTTGTGAAAAAGGTGGATCTCATATTAAATATTCTCACTTGAATTGTAAAAAGTAAAAGAAAAATGTCATGATCAGAAAGACCAGAAAAACACCAAAACATAGTTATTTTTAAAAAGGATTTGTAGTTAAAAAGCTAATGAGTTTTAGTATTTTAAGAATTAGAATGGCAACCATTGCTGTGTTTCCCCTATTGATATAAAATGGCTGCCATTTTTTTCTCATTTAAATGACTGTCTGGTTTAACAAAATCATGCAGAAAAAGTAGTAAGTTGTTGTATGGCAGGCTCTTATACACATCTAGATGTGTATAAGAGACAGGTCATATACCATGGATCATTTCTAAAGGAGCACATGCACTGTAAGATATTTAGTATGTGTCATACTTATTTACATGTCATATGCCTGTCATTGGATGCAACCCTGATTTCACCTGGCTGCCCCAGGATGCCTTGTTCCTAACTAGCTCCTATCACAGGTCACAGGGAGGAAGTTGCACCTTTCACAAGACTGTCCATTGTGGCCCATCATCTCATTGGTACCCAGCATGTCTCTTGGTACATGGCAGATACTTAACAAAAAGGAGCCGAATAAATGCAAGGCAAAAGATCAAGGAGGCTACAGACAAGAGCTACAGGCTTAGAGTGAGCACCAGGGTGGGGCTAGTGTAACATTTCCCCTGTGGGTCACCTGTAGGTGTCTGCTCCAGTCCTGTCACTGCTTCAAGCCTCTGTGTCTCTATTGGGAGAATGAAATCTGCATGCACGTGAGGTTTGTCTGCAGCTTGTGACTGCAAAGCATTTCCCATCTCTTTCCATCCCTCTGCCTTATGCTTTCTNGGTGACTACCCCAAGGCAGTGTGATNGCAAACACCATCCANCCATCTACCTGNTCACAGAAGTCTGTTTGCTAAGCACAGTTATATACATCACCTGACTGGAGAAACTAGCAATCTAATGACTGAAGAAAACCAGCTGGAGCATGAACCCAGTAGACCTGTGTGGAGCTCTTACATTTTCTGCATTTAGACTCACCTTTCTCCTGCTCATCTCCGCAGTGCCCAGCTCAGGCCGTGCTATGGCATTCTCCATTCAGGACTGCTGTCAGCAATGGGTGCCTCCTCAATAAATAACCATGTCAATGCTTGATCCTCATTGGATGGATTTTAGCCTCATTTTAGCNCCATNGTCACGAGGTGTGCCTTCACCCGGATAACACACGTGTTTAACGCTTCATTTAGAAATTCCGAGGAGGCCAGTGTGGCCAGTTAAGGGGCTGGGAATGTCATGAGTGGTCGTGTTGTAAGCATGTATTTGAGCGTGCTGATGTCTCCAGATTTCTATGCCTCACCACATAGAATTAGATCAGGGACACCTGGCTGGAAATAGAACAGTTTCTTAATAAAAATCAAATACCCTGGAGAATAGGGTAGGGTAGTGAGCGGAGGGAAAAGTGGATGTTTATAAGAACGGAGCCTGGAATGGCATGGAGCTTTCCATGGCATTGGAATATAGCACCCAACTTTGTATAATTTGGGTTTGGGGCTTTTATTGAACATGCTCTGTTTGTTGTCTGAAGCCCAGGTGGGGAGGGGCTTCCAGGCTTCCTCTGCCTACTGGTTTCTTTTATATTTTATTCTTCATATAGCTTTCNCAGCCTCTGTTCTCCTGTCACAGCCTGATGGTCTGGGGCCATGTGAACCAGGTTAGCACAGAGGTCATAAACAGACTAATATCTGACGACTCAAAAGATACCCTTTATTATCATCCTTGCTTGTGGAGTACTGATTGGTCGTACCTACAGTTTAGGGCAAAGAGGCAAGGACGGATACTTTTGCTGCGATCCCAGAAAGAGTAGAGTGGTGGCGAGAGGCAAAAGGAAAAAAAAGTGATTAAAGCAGAGGAGAGACAGACACAGATGGCAGAGGTATGGTGACAGGAGAAGGGAGAGAAGCTGCAGCAAAGTGGACTTGAAAATTCTCTCTCATAAATTGCAAGGGCCTGACCATGAGCTAGTCCCTACTGAGGGGAATTAGCAATATTGATTTACACTGATGTGTGAATGGCTGAAACTATTTCCTTTTGTATCACGTTAATCCGGGTTTTAGTCTCTCTCTGTCTCTCTGTCTCTCTTTCCCTCTCTCTCTCTCTCTCTCTCTCTCTCTCTCTGTGAGTACACACATGCATGTGTGTTGATTGCAAGTACCTGTGAATGTTACATGTACACTTACATACATTATATATATATATACATATATATATTTTGAGTAATCATAAAATAATATCTCCCTGTGGCTTTCAGTCATCTTTCGTATTCTTTTATCCCTCTCTCTCTGCATGGTCCTGCCTCTTGGCTCCCCAGATTAAGCACACCTTCCCCATTTTTCTTTTTTTGGCATAGTAGCCCCAGTGCCTTACTAACCCTTTTTCTAGGGCTCCTCCCCACCTCCCATGGTCCCTTGTTACGTTACTGGTATCTATGGTTACTCCATCTTGTATACTCTAATGTAAAGCTCCATCGCTAGGATTCATATGTAAGAGAGAACATATGGCATTTGTTTTCTGGGTCTGGGTTACCTCACTCAATATCCTTTTAAATTTCATCCAATTATGCAACAAATTTCATTTTTCTTTGCAGATTAACAGGATTCTGTTGTGTATAGAAACAACTTTTCATTACCCATTAATCAGTTGGGGGACATTTAGGCTGTTTTCATTTCCTAGTTATTCTGAATAAAGCAACAATGAATATGGCTGAGTTGGCATCTGTAGAGTAAGATGTTGAGACCTTTAAGCACCTGCCAAGGAGGGTCATAGGGTATATATACTTCAACGNTTTAAAAAATTGTTTTTATTTGATATAGAATTACAACTCTTTTCACATCCCCTTTCCTCCCTCCAGGCCTTCAGGTATCCGTCTATCTTTCCTCCCTGCAGGCCTTCAGGTATCCATCTGTCTTTCCTCCCTGCAGGCCTTCAGGTATCCGTCTGTCTTTCCTCCCTGCACTTTCACCTGCCCTATCTACTATCAAGTTGATAGCCTCTTTTNCTTTGATCATTGTTGTTGTTGTGTGTGTATGTGCACAAATATTTAAATACAACCTGCTAAGTTCATTTTATTGTTTGTATGTATATGGTTTCGGGACTACCTATTCTGCACTGGACATCCCGGGTGGGAGCTCATCCCTGGAAGGGGCTAATTTTCTTTCTTCCAGGAGTCATTAGTTGCCTGTAGAGTTCTTTGTCTAGGTGCACGACCCTGGGGGAAAATTTGCCTTTTCACACTAGCACGTCTGTTGACACTATCCTTGTTCCATTCTTGTTTGTGTAGCCATTTCTAGAAGAGACTTTCACAGATATTATGACTCTTACAATCTTTCCATCCCTGATTCTGGAATGTTCCCTGAGCCATAGACACAGGAGCTGTGATATTGGTGTATCCATTGGGGCTGGGCTCCTCCACAGTTTCTTGATCTCTGAATTGTGTCCAATTGTCTTCTGTGATAGTTTCCATTTTCTTTAAAGAGAGGGTTCTTTGATAAAGAGGGTAGTACACTTACTTGTGGGTATAAGGATGTGATTTAGAATGCAGTAAGGAATTATGTATACAGACCACTTGAGCTGACCATGTTCCTCACAAGAAGCATAAACTAACAAAAATCCCAGCATACAAAATCTCCTTTTGGATGGTTGGTCAGAACTGCCCAAGTGACTTCCCAAACAATACGGACCTTGATGTGGTCCTTGGTTGTCTCTCAGGGATTGGGGGTAGGCTCTTATTGCTGCTTCATAATATATAGCTGGCTCTCACACAAAGGCGTCTTTCCTGTCATTTAGCTTCCCTGGTTCCAGAAAATATTATCCAAACTGCCATAGGATGGAAGCAATTACACCATCCTATCCAGCTGCAACACCTATGAATCACGANAATGACCAGCATGAAATAAATGCAAAAGGTGAAATAAGTGGTACTCAGGTGTTTGTGGGGGCCCACAGCTGTCTAATTGGCTTAAGGTCCACTGGACAATCATGCCTAGTACTAGAAACCTAGCCAGAGTCTCAGGGACAGTGAGGTCATATACCTTAGAAGAGAATCTCATACTGTCACATCTCTTTTAGCTTTCCNAAGAGTTTTCCACACTCATTTCGAGAGTGGATGCACCAGCTTCCATCCCACCAAGAATGGATGAGGGTCCCCTTTCCTCCACATTCTCCCTGGCATTTGTTGCCAGTTTTTTTCCTTGATCCTTGTTTCTTAAACTGCACTTCCTTGGTGTATCTGCAGCCCCATCCCAGCCTTTACAGTTTATGATATCTACAATATTTATTGTCTGCACTGAGTGATGGCTGAGTTCATAAGGGTTCTGGGCACTGGTACCAACTGCAGTTCGGTTAAATGACTAAAGGCAGGAAGTCAACTCTGTGATAAAAGATGTGAGGGTCAGGTTCCTAGTGAATAGCTCTAGCAGAGCTGGAGTTGTGATATACAGTCTCCAAGTGTCAGCCATTCCCCTCACCAGTGTCNTCTTTTCTCCCTGAAAAGTCAGCAGGGCCAAAGAAACATTGAAAACCCATGCTTTCTATCTCCATTGCTATGAATAATTGACTATATTTGATAGTTTCTATCACCTTGAAATATCGCTTTTCAAAGATTGAAATAATAAAANATCCATCTAGGAACAGGGATGGGATATTACCTTCTGTTTCCATGGAGACCAAATTGCTAGTGTTCTCTCTGTGATTTTTATTGGCAGTTGCTGAGAACCACCCTTGCTGGGTTAGCCTGGCCAGTAAGTACATGATATTTATCACTGCCTGCAAATGTATGGAAATCATCTCAACTTACATTTACTCTTGGAGTTTTAGAGGTGGCCTTTCCTCCATAGCTTGTTTCAGTTTAACTTTCTCAAAGGGTATATTGTCCATGCCAGGTAAGCAGGTTCTTAAGCTGAGTTGTGTGGTCTGATATGTGTGCGTGTGCGTGCGTGCATGCATGGGTGTGTGTGTGTGTGTGTGTGTGTGTGTGTGTGTGTGTGTGTGTGTGTTCTTCTGGGTCCTGTAGCATCCAGGGAATTCTGTCTACACATGAAAAAAACAATGCTCTGAGAAGCAGGTGCCTTTTTACATAAGAGCTGTTGACTTGAGCTCAAATGCACACTGACCTCCACAGAACTCTGTAATACTCACCCTATTTGCATATGTACACAATTGACCTGTGATCACTTTCATGATCATCGCCATGGTTAAAACACTTAGGGTGATTGACATACAGTAAATATTGCAAAAATCATAACTATTTCCCCCTATTTCTCCTTCTCCTGTTTTTAATTTTCTTTAGCTACAATTAGAAGCCCTAGAAACAAAAATATTATTATATTTTATATGCACAAATGTATTCAGTTAACTCATGAAATACACTTACATGGATTCAGTTTTATTTTTCCCCAAAGTCTCTTTTCTCACATATTTAGAAGTAATTAAATTATCATATTCCCATGAACACTAATATTCTTTTATTAAAATCTACTGATTATGCTTAATATGGAGGTTAGATATGTCTTCATTACTGGTCTCACTATTTGAAATGGAGAGGTAACATTTGGTATAGAATTTTAATTACTTACATTTAAAAAGCTACCAACGAGGAACCCTCAAGCTCTGTGAGTATCTACCATGGGTGTTTCATAGCAGCATCAATTTTCTTGTGTCCCATTGTGTCTCCCTTGCTTTCACACTTTTATGACAAAAGGGACTATGGATTTCAGAATGCTGACATATTCTCAGCATTGCCCATGTAGGAGGGAACTCACATTAATAACCCCAGGAGGAAGGGGTACAGGGGAAGGTTCTCACATATGTGGGAAATGTTAGAATTGAAACATGGCTCTGTCAGCTCTTAGGCCAAAGGCTCTTTGAGCTAATGTTTGGTTGTTTAGCTATAACTATGTGAAAACATGTAGGTAATTCTAGCCATAAATCACAGTTCCCACTTAATTATTGTTTATGTAAACACAGATTGTAGACAAAATTTTCAGACTTTCGACCTCAGTGGATATGCTTTTCAGAATCTTGGTGACAATCGTAGTGGTGACAGATGGCATCTTCAGCCTTCACAACAACTATGTGATTAGAACTGTTCCAGTATCACATGCAACAGAAAACTGTGTTTGTACAGTTTGTCCTTGGTCACACAGCTATGATAAGCTGTAATAAGTTGGTANATACCACAGCCTGTGCTGTTCTGTCCATAGAATATCAGCAGTCCCTGTGTTTGCTTCTCAACCATGAGGTAATTCCTTATTATTACTATTTCTTTTTCTCCTTGATGGGACTCTGGGATCCAGGAAAAGTTCTATTTGTCCAGAGAGGCTTTGTCTGTATCTCTTTCCTTTCTATCTAGTGCAGAGATCATCTCCCTGCAAATATTGTTCACTTTACTGCAAACTGAAGGTCTCTCTCCCTAAATTCATCATTGTCTACATGACCAGATATTCATCATTCAATAAGTATCATATCTACAAATGGCACTGGTTCTCTGAAAATTCTAGCCCTACACTCATGAGATATGTCAACTCTTATTTAAATTTCTCCTCTCCTCCAATGGCAATAAATCTTGTTAGTAGTAACTTTATAGAGAGATTTTTGTTGTGGCCAATTTTTATTTATGCTACGGAAAAGTATGTTTTATTGATGTACATTGCTTACAGAATTATGATATTTTCATATAAATATATAGTATACATTTATTATTTTCACACCCCCATCATCTTTTGGTTCCCACTCTGGATAGTCTCCTTTCACTTTCCATGAGATCCTGTTTCTAGTTTGTTTTAATTAAACTGACTTTTAAAATTATTTTTATTAGTCATTTTCAGTTAGTGTCTTAATCACTGTTCTCTTGCTATGAAGAGACACCATGACCAAGGCAAGTCTTATAAAAGAAAACTTTTAATTGGGGGCTTTCCTATAGTTTTAGAGGGTCAGTTCATTATCTTCATGACAGAGGGCATGGTGGCAAGTGTGGTGCTAGAACAGTAGCTGAGAGCTACATCCTGATCTTGTACACAGGGAGAGAGAGAGAGGAGAGAGAGAGAGAGAGAGAGAGAGAGAGAGAGAGAGAGAGAGAGAGAGAGAGGAGAGAGAGAGAGACAGGAAGAATCTCGGCCTAGCATGTGCTTTTGAAAACCTCAAATCCCACCCCAATGACACACTTCCTCCAATAAGGTCATACCTTCTAATCCTTCTCAAATAGCGCCACTCTTTGATGAGTAGATACTCAAATATATGAGCATATGGGGGCCATTCTTATTCAAACCACCATAGTTAGCCTACAAAATAATGTTTCACTATGATATTTGAGCATCTATGCATCATTATGCTTTGCTCATAAACAACACCTATGAACCATCTAGTTCAGTTGACACCAAGAATCTCACAACCACCTTTCCATGTAGAACCTCCTACTTCTAAAGTAGGCAAGAAGTATGACACTTTTGGATCTAGGCATTCAGATCATTTCCAACGCAGACAGTCTTGTCTACAGACACACATACTGGAGTATGTCAGCTGCGCCATTCAGTTTCACAGTCGGCTCCAGCATTTATCAGTAGAGAATGGCCTTGTTCCTCACCGTTCACAATTACCACTGCCTCCCTGAATTGCTTATCAGGATAGCTCAGAGAATTATGTTCCATACTGATCTCATTCTCTTTTCCAAGAGAACTTTCACACAAATCAATGTTTGCTCCAGGCCATGAGAAAGTGTTCTTTGGGCTCTGGGGAATTACTCTAAACTTCCCTCAGCATGGCTATTAGTACCTGAGTCATTTTTGAAAAGGAGGCTAGGTAAGAGAGTTGGGAGCCCAGGGAGCTTACCAAAGGGCATAAGTTGAACTTTCTGCAAATTAACTTTGATGCTTCCAGCAAGGACAACACGTGACTTGGTTTCTGTGGTGTTCTTTTGGTCCCAAAGTGTTTGCAACCTCTTGCTTGATTTAATGGCCATAGCACTTCCTTCACACGTGAAGAGCCTGGAAACATGACAGTGGGATTCCGTGCTGAGGATTTTCTATGTACTAGAGAATAGACCCTGGACTTAGGACAAATCTAGTTCTATGTTTGCTCTGTGGCCAGAACAGTGAATTCGTAAAATATTGTCTCAAGTGGCTATGGTAGTAGATTTATAGTTATAAAAAGATATGGCCACATGGATAATACTCAGGTTAAANTTATTGACACTGAAGAACAGTATTTGCTAAAACATAGTATTGAATCTTTACTGTCCTCTGACCTCTAACCATGTTAAGCATCTGCAGACATATTTTGATTTATCCTGCTCTAGCACTCTGCCAGGGAGCTATTAGTATTTCTGTTTTACAGAGAGGAAAAAACAAATGTCATTGAGGAATAGCTGCCCCAAGACCTATTATATGAGGATTTGGAATGGAGCTGTTGGACTAGAGATCTGTGGGGACATCTTCTTGTGTCCCNGATTTTTTCCTAAGTGGTTTATTAACTGTTTCACCAGGAACCTCAGAATCATCCCCGATGCATTTTCTCTCACCTTGGATGGACGGATTCCTATTAACATGTATTTGTTTTCACGTCTCNTCCTCCCCTTCCTCCCCTGCCTGAGCATCATCACAATTGCTTCTTACTGGCTAACACAGCAGTTTCCCAGCTTGTCACCTTCCTCCGCTTCTGTCTTTGCACTCTACTCCATCCCCACCTCGGCTAATCTGAAGTGTAAATCTTGTGTTTTTCATCACACCAAACCATGAAAAACGTGTGTTCTGTGCTATAGCTCTAAGCCCAACCTCAGTCCATCTTCAGTGTATCCCAAACATGCTTCATCCTACTNCACTGGTCTGGATCTTCACTCCCACAGATGCTTCACTTTACATCATGTGTATTCACACTTACCTGTGTGATTGGAATTTGGTTACTCTTGTCAGTACTGTTCTCACAAAGCACTTTTCTTGCCTTCTCTAACATGGCATGAGTGTCTCTATCTGAGCTAAAGTAACATTTGTGCATCAGATTATTACAGAATTTACCAAACTATTTTGCAATCTATGTGCTGCCTCATAAACTAGACTAAAATGGCCAGAATGCATAAATCATAGGCAAATAATTTTTCCAATCCTATTTCCACTTAGTACTTTGACAGAACAATATTGGATAAATTATTCTTGCATGCACAAATGATACATATGTAGTCTAATTCTGAAATATAGCTGTTTTAGGTAGAATGACTCATGAATTAAAGAAGGATTAGTAAGTGCAGCATTTGAGGTAGAGAAGCATCAGAGCCCTTCCGAGATGAGATAAGCTCTCAAGTACTGGAGTCTCTGTGGAAAAACACTGGGGATGATACCTAGCCACCGAGAACCTGGTGAGCTAAGGTAAAACAGCACAGTATTGGTGCTCAGTTAGGGAAAGATAACTGATTCCAGGACAGAGTATGCTCATGTGGGGAATACTAACGATATAGCAAAGAGAAAAAATTAGGAAAGAAGTCAAGATTTAGATTTTTGTTCCTGTGGTAGAAAGATCTCTAAACAGAGCCACTGAAGTCTACAGGAAAGTTACTCCAAAGCAGGGTGAGATCAGACCTAAATCTCTGATCTCAAGGGCAGCAGAAGGTGCAGAGGGTCCATCACTCCTTCCTCACTCTCAGGAGTTACAGCACATTCAAGGTTGCTGCCTTTTCCCTCCTCCTATAGCTCAATCGTTGACCTTCCATGATTTATAGGCTTTCATTGTATTTACCTATTGTCCTCTTCTCTTACTTAAGCTGATCTTTTCCCACTTAAATATAAATTCTAAGAGCTGTCAGATTCGAAAGCCAAGACCCGAAGCAATAAAAGACATCAAATAAGGTTGATGCTGTAGGTCATTGTGAAGGAGGAGATGGAGTAGGAGGAACAGTAAGAGGCCAAAGAGGAGGAAGAA
>LZPO01076758.1:22984-39375 GCA_001675575.1 Neotoma lepida
TTGAGACAGGGTTTCTCCGTGTAGCCCTGGCTGTCCTGAAACTCGCTCTGTAGACCAAGCTGGCCTTGAACTCACAGAGATTCGCCTGCCTCTGTCCCCTGAGTGCTGGGATAGACACATCCCTATCTCTAACCCAGAAGCTATTTCCAACTGATGACCACTTACAAATGAAAAATTAGTTTTCTCTAACACAAACCACTTTTAAGGAAGGCCCCCAAGCCCAGCAGTAGATGCCAACACAAAATGAACTCAACAGCATCTCTGGAGGTTCTTTGTCTCATAATGTTGTGTTAAGGCATTTTTTTTTCTTTTTTCTTTTTTTTACCTTATAGGTCCTTTGTGCATGTATTATGGCTTCTGGTTTTGTGTTTTTACGGGATTTTCATGTGTGCTATGTGTCTCTGTATCTAAGTGTTTCTTATGCGTCTTTTTTGGCTCTTTTGTTTGTTTTGTCCTCTAATTTGTTTTTGTTTTATTTTATTTTATTTTATTTTAATATTATTCCTTAGATGCCTGTTTGTTTTCTAAGGAGAGCCAGAAAGGGTGTGGATACAGATGGGAGGAAAAGTGAGGAGGAACTGGAGGAGAAGGGGAAGGGGAAACCATAATCAAAATATAGTCTATTAAAAAAACTATTTTCAACCCTGTCTTGAAAAAAACAAAAAACAAAAACAAAACAAAACAAAACAAAAACTATTTTCAGTTAAAAAATAACTCAGACAATTAACTTCTGGTCAGAAGTTCTTAACCAACAAATTTGCAAAGATCTCCTATTTCTAGCTACTCAATTTGCAGAGAAACAGTGCTTTAGGAATATGGCAGCAATAGACCCCTTAAGGCAATCAAAACTGGCTAATTTGTGTTTTTCATGAAAATCTAAAGATCCATTATTTTATCTTTTAGAAAGGATTTACTTATAATTATGTATATGTTTGTATGTATCTTGTGTGGATTCGTGCACTTTTCAGTGCAGGTGACCGAGGAGTCCAGAAGGCGGCACTGGGTCCCTAAAGCTGGAGTGGCAGGCAGTTATTAGCTGCCCAATGTAGGTATGGGAGCCCAACTCAGGTCTCCTCTTCAAGGACAGTAAGAGAACTGAGCCATCTTCTCCTTATTTTCAATTCCTACAACCAGATCTTATATTTTTTCTAACAGTTATTTTCTTTAATTAGAATTAAAATATTATATAAAATAAAATCCCATTACTATTAAATCAAGACTCCAGTCTGTACACTTAGCTCTCACTGGTTCTTAGCAATCTTTGATAAAGTGTAAGAAAGGAAGGTCTATTAAGTAAAACCCGAAAAACCATTTAACATATTAGGTACAGGATCTATTTGAGTTAGAATAGTCTAGGTTCCTTAATTTTATATATTGGTTTATAAAATAGTTTATAAAATCAAATTACATTCAACTTTAACATTGAGACATTTGTGAATATGAAACTACAGATTATAGACCTCATTTTATTCTGTTTGTTTTTATAAGCACATAATCATTTCAAATTATGTGTTTGACAAAAATTAAGGAAATTGTTGCTGTGGTATACTCTGGCAATTTAATTGTGTTCAGCAATTTCCCTTCGTTAGGCTGTTCACATCTGTTACTCTTCACTCAGTTCTAGTTCTATGGAGCTACTGAAGCAAACTGGGTTCTAAGAAGTACAATGAGGTTTTAGTTATCTACTTTGTTTGTTATCTCACTATGCTGCCTTTGCCTACCCTAGAATTCATTATGCAGACGAGGCTAGCTTTGTCCGCCTTCCTCTGCCTCCAGAGTGCTAGGATTAAAGATATGTGCAACCATGCCCATCTTTTTAATTTTAAAGGTTATTTACCACTGGCTTCCATGTCCTAGTGTGTTTAAAAGCAAATACTCAAATTTTTCTAAAATTACATATAACTCTTAAACAAACCAAGAAAGTAATAATACAACAATAATAGATATCAAATATAAGTTCAAAGATTTTTTTTTAATAAAACACAGGAGTAAAACAAACTTCTATGACTTTGTTTTTTAAGTAAGAAAATCCCCAAATATAATAAAGTTCTAGGATCAGCCACATCTTATTTTGTACTCTGGCTCTATGTTCCATGCTTTGTGACAGTGGCAAATTATTTAGTCCATGGGTTATCCAGTAATATAATAAAACTCTGGGTTAAACTGCTCTGCACATGAATTCTAACCAAATGGAAAAGAACTCAGTGAATGGTTTTTTTGTTTGTTTGTTTTTGTTTTTTCGAGACAGGGTTTCTCTGTGTAGCTTTGGAGCCTGTCCTGAAACTCACTCTGTAGACCAGGCTGGCCTCGAACTCACAGAGATCCACCTGCCTCTGCCTCCTGAGTGCTGGGATTAAAGGTGTGCACCACCACCACCTGGGTGGGAATGGGTTTTTATTCTACGCCTATCCTGTTGGCTTTGACTATACAGAACACTTTCTTTATTCTATTGCAAGACTCTAGTGATTACCACACAAAATACACATTAGGAAAAAAATTTCCAATTTTAAACTATTTAATAGTAAATGGAGGCCTATAAAGATAAACATGTACAAAGAACATGATAGTGGCCCAGTTTCCAACTACATGGCCTAGATATTTTTTTGTCTTTTTTTAAAAATTCTTTGTGTCTTTCACATCATGTCTCCTGATCCCACCGACTCTCCTCACCTCCCCCCCCAAAATAAAACAAAATAAAATTTAAGAGGAAAAAAAGGAAAAAATAAAAAAGGAAGGGGAAAATCTGGTCATGGAAGCTGCAGTGTGGCACAGTGAGTCACGCAATAAACCCCTTTATCCATACATTTTTACATGCAGGCATTTATCACAAAAAATCATTGGTCTGGTTTGAGGTGGTTTGAAGCCTCTGGTCACTACTGCACCATCGACGCTGCCCTGTGTCTTGGAGATCCTGAAGTCCTGGGTCCACAGGACTACCTACCCCCTCCCCTATGCCCCGTACTGAAGCAGAACACAGATGGAATGGATGTTGGGGTAGGCCAACACACAAACCTGATTCTGTCCTGGGTAGTTGCAGGGTTGGTCAGCCTGACAGCTCTCCCCTGTCACCACAGTGAGCTCTCCAGCACAGCCCTGGCTAGTTCACCCCTGCAGCGATGAGCAAGGGGCGGGGCCAGCTCTCAGGCTTTCCCTTCCTCAGGGTTGGATCTCCACACCTACACTTTCAGGGCTAGCTCTACTATGTTGCCCAGGCTAGGTGTAGGGCCACAGCTGATGAGGGGCAGGGACAGCTCTCCCGCTCTTATGACCTCAGGCCAGCTCTCCCACCTGCCTCAGGCATTGAAGGGGGGGCATCTCTCCCCTGCCTATGCTGCCACAAGACAGATTAGTAATGGGGACAGATCTCCCATGCTCACACCATCAGAAGTGGCTCACCCACACCTGTCAACGAGGTCAGCTCTACTGTGCTGCTCAGGTGTGGTGCAGGGCCTGCTCTCCCAAGTGTTGTAGCTGGTGCGGGGCAGGGACAGTTCTCCCATCTGCTTCAGGTGTTGATGGGGGGAGAACCTCTCCCTCACACATGGCATAGATATTTTTAAAAAAATATTTACATTACTTAAGCAAGTTGATCTGAAAATATAATGGCTTCTCCCTCATGAATCAAATTAAAGATGCAAGTTGAATCACTATGAGGTTAAACTATGATGTTAAAGAGTAAGAGTCATCAATTTATTCATTTGTTCTACAAATATCTGAATAACTTCTCTTGTCAAAGTACCTGGAACTTTGTCTTCATTATACGTCTATGTCAACAGAAAGGAAGACAATAACTACACAAATAAAAATGGCAACTACAGAATACTATAACTGTCAGAGATACAGTGTCCTCAGCTGGAGAGTCCCAGAGAGGGGCCACTCTAGACAGAATGATTGGGAGAGGATTCTCTAAGAAGTTCCTATTCCAGCCGGAGAGAGAAGCATGTCAGCATGAGATAGCAGACACATGAAACCCAAAGGAGGACCAGAGGGCAGTGCACCAAGAGTGAGGAAGGAGGTGGCACAAGCCTAAGGAGGAACTATTTTACAACACTGGGAGACTGTGGGAGGGTTTAAAAGAGTGGGCATGAGACCTAATGAGATTTACATTTTACAAACTGAAGAATAATTAGAAACTTCTTTTAAAAATTAAGCTGCACAGTTGCAAACGTTAAAGAAATATAAGCAGTCCTGCAAGACTTGATGGCTGATGTGGAGCCACAGGGGATTCAGTAACCAATGCATACAGCTTTACAGTTCATGTGAGAAAAGAAGCTAAATAATACAAAGCCCACCAGCACTTCAAAGACAATCACAGAGGAGCTATCATTAAGCAATACTAGCTTATAGACAAGATGAGAGAGTATCTGAAACATAGTAAATTCTCAATGTAATTCCAGAGAAATAGCTGGATATATTTGCTGATTCTATACAGGAAAGTTTCATTATTACAAAACTGTCTCTTAGGCAGTTATGGGAAAGTGCCACAATTCATATTTGATGATGATGTCATCTCAAGGGTAGTCAACATTCCAGACAATTCCCCCAGTAGGTATTTTTATCCCACTTATTTTTATCATCTCTATAGGACCTCAACGTCTGTTGTAAATTATTTCTGAGTAATGAATTTGACTGGACTGATAAATGAATCATTCTTTGTACTGATGTGGTTGCTATTTACTCAACTTATGGTAGTGTTATAATAATATTTATAAATGCAATCTGGTCACACTTCTAACATTTCTTTACACAGATAAATACATTCATATAGCTAGTTTGATATGCAATTATTTCTTAAGAAGGGAAGAAATGTAGTTCAAATATTATGGTTTATCAAATCATATAATTTTCAAGAATTAGGATCCAAATGTCAAACCAGAAGACTAAGATATTGATGAAAGAATCATTTTAACATTTGATCTCTGTATAAAAGTACATTTAAGCTAGATACATTTTTTTAACAGATACTTGGGATCTAAGGCATTGTCATTATTCACTCATAGATAAAAGGAAAGCATATGTACACGCGCATGCGCACACACACCCACACACCCTCACCCTTACTTTTTCACTGAAATTAGTCACGTGAATTGAAAGGATGAGGCCATGCTGGGTTGGTTTATTCAGAAATGTGCATAGGAAGTTAAGATTACAGACTGAGCTGGGCAGAGCAGGAACACTTTTTCAGTGAAGCAATTGCAAACAAGTTAGCAGAACAGTACATTAAGGTTTTTGAGTAAAAATGGTTAACAGAAAGTCTAGTCCTGTGTTTTTTCAAGCTATTTTATCCTTGCTTTCCATTTATTTCCAGGTTCAATGGTGGGAAGGGGCACAACTTATTTGGATGGTTCTGAAGAATAAAGTATGATTCAATTCCAGAAGGAAGATAAAAGACACAGAGGGAGGGGTTAGTTATGGCTAACATCTAAGCCAGGGAAGTAATTAAACAGACATCTTTAAAACACTGTCAATTTTAAAAACACTGGGCTATGTTCTCAGCTCTTGGACAAACCAAATTTTGTCCAAAGCATTATCTAACTCGCATAACCTATAAGTTTACCTTTAATTCAGTATCAATATTTTAATGGATCTCAGCTTTGTGAAGAAAAAAAACATGGCTTGCAAATTCCCCTTGGTGTGTTTATATCTCATTGAGTCTCCTATAATTTCTAGTACAACTTCCCCCCAGGGTACTTATTTAGTACTGGAAGACATTAGATGTATTGTTGGGGCAGCTCTAAAACCACTTTTCATTAAGCAGTGGGGCTAAGAGGACAAAATCCTAGGTGGAAAAGACCCATTGCTAGAAGCTAGAAGAAGAAAACAGATCATGTCAAAGAGGCTCACAGGAAGGACAAAAACCAAAATGGCTCCAGTTTGAGCAACATTGAAGGATCTAATACAGGCACAGAGCCTGTGCTTTTACCCAGGGTAGCATCAGAAACTAAGATCTGGCATCTCATGAAGCGACTGGGAATGTATAGAGGGAAAGAAATACAACCAAATAAAAAGAACCTTGTAGTCATTCAACAAATTTTAACATTTTAACAGCAAAGAGGAATTGTTCATGTTTATGCAACCTGTTCGTCCTATGACCTTGGTGATGATGATCCTGACTACAGGAACAGATGATAACAATTTTGAACAAGGTTTCCTTCTGCAGCCTTTAAAATGTTAATGTTGGCAAAAGGACATGACTTCATAGAATTGAATTGCAATTTAACTTCTGCATTAAATCATGTCTGTAGGTGGTTTAAATGGTTAAGTCTGTAGCACTGTGATATGATGCTGTCATCTACAAATGTATTGGGCCACATCCATAGCTATTCTGGGATGAACATGGTCCACAGCTCACAGATTTGGCACGCCCAGTTTAGAGTGTGTCTCACTGTGTGTCCCTAGCTCAGTGTCCTACACCTTGTTGTTTAGTCAGCAGTTCCAACAGTTTGGGACCTATCTTTCTAACCAATCTTTTCTGTCCTCCTTTTTTTTTCCCTGCTAGAAGCAACAGCAGAATTCGCTTTGTATGTTTTGTAGACAGCTGCACTTTTTTTCTGAATGAACTTGCAACAGCAAGGGANCAAGGAAAATGCAGTCATTGAGGAATGGGATGGCCCTTAAGATTGGTGCAGCTATTTTGTTTTTGTGAAAGCCCAGTTTTAGGTGTTTGTCACCTTACCCTGTCATCTTAGTCCTTTCTCTGTAGTTCTTTTATTTTTTATTATTTTTTTTTGAGAATTTCAAGCAATATATTTTGATTGCTGGGCATGGTAGCACACGCCTTTAATCCCAACACTCAGGAGGCAGAGGCAGGCAGATCTCTGTGAGTTTGAGGCCAGTCTGGTCTACAGAGTGAGTTCTAGGACAGCCAGGGCTGTTATATAGAGAAACCCTGTCTCAAAAAACCAAAACCAAACAAAAAATAAAAACAAAACAAAATATTTAAATATTTGTGGACCATTATGTTTCTATATAAATAAAGATGTCTATGAACCAAACTAGCTAGAAGAAGTTAGTGAGATATCTCAATGTCTTTGGATTTGATCTGTTGACATCTACAGGATTAGGAATCAAAATGGATTTATTATTCACATTCAATGAGTTTCTGGCTTTATGTTTCCTGAGTAAAATACAATCATTCAGGGGGCTGGAGAGATGGCTCAGTGGTTAAGAGCACTGGTTGCTCTCTCAGAGGACCTGGGTTAAATTCCTAGCACCCACATGGCAGCTCACAGCTGTTTGTAACTCCAATTCCAAGGGATCCAACACCCTCACACAGACATACATACAAGCAAAACATCAATGAACATAAAGTAAAATTAAATAAATCATTAAAAAATCCTTAAAATCAGTTTAAAAATGCAATCATGCAGATGCATACAAAGACTAAATTCAGAGTACCTCAAATTACTATAATTCAGTTGCAGTTTGTGCTGTTAATGGAATAAAGTTTTATCAAATGCAGGCACCCCCATGGCACACACACAAAAGGCAGAAAAGACATTTTAATTGTTGAGAATAAGTAATAAGAGTTGGAGGTGTAGTCTTCTGTCTGTACAGAAGGGAAAAACCAAGATGAGAGAGGAAATGCTATTCCCCAAAGGCAAACCAAAGGAGGGTCTAAATACTGGGTAAATTACTATTAGCAGAATGGTAGCTAAGGATTAACAGCTTAATTGCTTGTTAAGAGGTTTTTCAATTCACTTTATTAGGATGTGAGTGAGTGAGTGAGTGAGTGAGTGAGTGAGTGAGTGAGTGAGTGTGTGTGTGTGTGTGTGTGTGTGTGTGTGTGTGAAAACATTTCAGATTTTATATAGAAGAAAAAAATGAAAAGGTAGTATTGCTTTTTTTTTATTTAATGAAACAAGATCTCTCTCATGCTATAGCCCAGATTAGCCTTGAAATCATGGTCATTCTCTGCCTCAGCCTCCAAAATTCTAAAATCAGAGGCATGAACCATTGCGTCTGGCTTCTATGTATTAGTAATAGAAACATTTTTAGATACAGGTAGATTCTAAGAGAAAGAAATGTACACACATGTACAAATGTATTTCTTCTATCGCTTTAAACTCTGACCAGCTTAGTGCTATCAATCAAAATAAGACTTGGCTAGAAGCAGACTCCATAGAGGAGTTCTTGCCTAGCATGCACAAGATCTGATTTGCTTCCCAGCACCTTAACAAAGATAATAATAGAAAATTAACTACAATCCTTGCTCTCTTTCAAGCTTTTACTTTATATATTTCCTTTTTGATCTGCCATCACTTGTTCATTCATTAATATTGGCACCCTGCTAACTGTCGTCATCTGCCAGCTACACACCAAGCCCACACAGACATCTACTGTACACTTCAAACTGAACATGCCCCAACAGAACTCCAGGGCATTGCCCCCAAGCCTGCACCTTCCCTCTCTTTCTGACATAGCCACGTACTACTTTATTTCTAAAGTTAATCACTGGAGTTTTTTTTTCTCTCTCTCAATCTAACCTATCTGCAAATCCACTCAACTTTAACTTTGACATCTCACCATTATTATTTAATTCCATCAGTCCCTCTCTGGTACAGGCCCCACTTTCTTGCCCAAACTACTGAAATAGTCTCTCGGCTACTTTTCCTACTCTAGTTTGCCCTCAGTCTCCCAGTTTTGATACAACAGCCACAGTGATCTTGTCAGTCTTTGGCTTATGCTCTGCCACTATCTTACCACACTGGTAGATCACAGTAAAAATCTCCACATGCAACACTGAAAATAGCTTAAATTTAAATTTAAAATAGATCAAGTCTCAAAATTATATAACGAAATGTGATCAACTCCAAGTCAGATCTAAGATCAAATTCATTAACGGTGATTATTTAAGCCAATCTCTTTGAGGCAGGATTACATTTACAAGTTTGAAAGTTTAAGAGTCTAAGTATACTCAGTGCAATATGATTTGAAATAATCGAAATCAAGAAACATTCTAAAAATCCATCAGTAAAGGAATGGCATATGATAGAATTCAATGAAGCTGTTAAAAAGCATGAGGTATATGCATTAGCATGAAAGATTCTCCTATGCATCTTCCACAACCCTGTTCCCTCTGAATTACCTTCTCATTGAAGCAACTTCTAGTCACCTTTCAAGAAGCTGATCCCAGAACATCATCTCATTTAAGCTGTCTACCCTCTGCTTTGCTAGGAATCAGGTACTTAACATATTTGTTGAATAGGATAAAGGACAAAATAAACACACACACACACACACACACACACACACACACTCTCACTCTTTAACTAACTTGAAATTTCATTTTGAAAATCACTTGGTATCTATTTTGTTTTTGTTTTGAATATAATATAATTTATTTGTATGCCACAGCATCTACTACTGATAAGGAACTATGGCCTTTTCCAGCAATCTTAAACAACATTATATGGAAATGCGTTGCAACTGTCTTAGTCACTGCTCTAGTGCTATGAAGAAACACATGACCAAATGCAACTCTTATAAAAGAAAGCATTTAATTGGTAGCTTGCTTACAGTTTCAGAGGGTTAGTCTATTATCACAATGGTGGAGAGCATGGCAGCAAGCAGGTAGGCACTGGAGTAGTAGCTGAGAGCTACATCCTGATCCATAGGCAGAGAAGGAGAGGGAGAGGGAGAGGGAGAAGGAGAGGGAGGGGGACAGAGACTGGGCCTGGTGTGATTTTTGAAACCTCAAAGCCCAAACCCAGTGACACATTTCTTCCAACAAAGCCACACCTACTCCAACAAGGCCACACCTCCTAATCCTTTCAAACAGTTCCACTCCCTAGTGAGTAAGCATTCAAATATATAAGACTATGGGGGCCATTGTTATTCAAACCACCACATACAACATACAGGTTACTTATTTGTGATGATTAATCTTGATTGTCAACTTGGTGGAATTTATAATCATCATGGAAATGAATCTTTAGGCATATCTTTGGGGGATTATTTAGATTCATTTAATTGAAGTGGGGACCCACTCTTAATGCAGGCAGTGCCATCCCAAGGACTGGGGCTTGAGAATGAATAAAAAGGGGCAAGTGAGTATGCGCAATGGTTCATCACGCTCAGCTTCACAACAGCAGATACAAGGTCACAGGCTGCCTCAGGCTCCTGCTGCAAGACATTCAAGACTTTCCCACCACAATGGCTGAACCCTTGAACTGGGAGCCAAAATAAAGCCTTCTTTAAGTCGCTTTTGTCAGGGTTTTTGTTTTCCACAGCAATGAAAAACTAATATACTATTGAAATTTTATACTTACATGTTTTCTAATACACTCACAGGGGCATTATTTTTTTTTTAATAACAAAACAGGTGGAGTTTAGAAGCTATCGATTTATAATCACCTAAGTTTAAACACAGAAGTAGTTTAAAAACACTTTTCCTTGTAACACGGATTTTTTATTTATTAATAAAAAACCCNGAGCCAGATATTGGGATGAAAGCTGAAAGATCAGAGAAGCAGAACAAGCCAGCCACAAGTTCTTACTGCTAGGAAATCCTCAGCCCAAGAGAGCTACTTCCTGTATACTCACGCCTTATATACCTTTCTGTGCCCTGCCATCTTACTTTCTCTCTCCACCCAGCTACATCACTTCCTCTTTCTGCACAGCTCTATCACTTCCTGTCTGTCTGTACAGACCTCCAGACCTCTATGGTTAACTAGTGCTGGTGCTGGGATTAAAGGCATGTGCCACCATGCCAGTGTGGCCTTGAACTCACAGAGATCCTGATGAATCTCTGCCTCCTGAATGATAGGATTAAAAAAAGGCGTGTGCTACCACTGCCTGACCTCTATGTTTACTATAGTGGCTGGCTTTGTCTTCTGATCCCCAGGCAAGCTTTATTTGTTAGAGCACAAATAAAATATCACCACATTTCTTATTACAATTTTATTTATTTAGTGTATGAACATGCCATGTTGCATGTGGAGGTAAAAAGACAGATTAGAGGACTCAGTTCTTTCCAACCACGTGGGTCTTGGAGACTGAACTCAGGACTTAAGCCTCAGAGGCGGGTGCTTTTACCTACTGAGCCACCTCATCAGCCCTAAGAAACAAATTTCTATCTGCATAGCTGATCTAATGTTTTTCCTGTCTCCCCCCCCCCGCCAGAAAATACATCTTAGGACTTGTGATGGCTACTCTTGGTTGTCAACTTGACTACATCAGAATTAATTAAAGCCAGGGATTTTTCTTTTTTTAATTAAATCATTTGAAGTGGGAAGACTTCTGAGGTGAGAAGATTCACCTTTAATCTGGGTCACACCTTCTGCTGACAGCCTATATAAGGACATGGAAGAAGAAAGCTTGCTCTTTTTGCCTGATTGCTCTCACTCTTGCTGGCAAGTCCATTCCTTCACTGGCAGCATTAGAGCCTGCTTCTTCAGCATTCTGCCACATACTGGCAGATACATCCAGCTGATACATCCAGTCTAGTGGACTGAACAACTACTGGATTCTTGGACCTTCCCTTGGTAGACAGCCATTGTTGGACTAGCTGGACTACACCACCTTTAAGCCATAAATCCCCTTTCTCTTTTCTATATAAATTCATCCTATCAGTTCTGTTCCTCTAGAGAAGCCTGGCAAATACAGGACTACAATATTAGACAATGTGGGAGGGGAGAAGAGAACCACACTAACCTCAATCTTATCAAATATTTAAAAACAATTCAAAAGCTTGGTGAATATTTATTAAATGAAAAGAACTGCCAACCATTCAGTATTTTTAGAAGGACACTGTTCCAGTCTTCTACACTTAATGTCCAGACTGGAAGTTGCTATTTAATTGCCTGCTTTATAACTCCCCACTCCTGCTCATACCCTAGACTTACTGCATCCTGACATCTGGCTCTCCTTACTGTGTCACTGTCTTACTGTGACTTTCACTTGTAGTTCCATCAGCACATATTCACACTCAACAAAATTCCTGTTCCTGCTCAGACTACCTGAAAACTTCTGAGGTTTCCCTCTTGATGTTTGATATATGTAGTATGAAATACAAATTTAAGCTCTAGTCCAAACTCTGACCACAAACTTTTACAACAAACCTTATCATTTTAAAAATAATTTTTTCATCAAGATAATCAATAGTCATTAATCATTAACACACTGAAAATTTCTATATTTCTCTATTATTTTATGGTGCTGAGATTAAACTAAAACCTAGGGTCTCATACACACTAGGCTAAATCATTATTATCTCTAACAAAATCTTTTTCTTGTCTCTAAAATCTGATTTGAATGCTAATGTGATCCTAGATAGAGATTTGTCATCACACATCTGTAACCCCACACGATCATTTCAGGCACTGTAAATCACTTAGGATTTAGAAAGTTTACTCTATCCCTCTTGTTCTTTCAAACAATATAAAAAGTTTGGCATGGTGGCATACAGTTGTGATCCCAACATTTGGAAGGTCGAGCTATCTGCTGAGTGCCAGGCCAGTCCAAGTAACACAGAGATCTTATCCTTAAACCAAAATAATAAAGTAAAATAAAACCAAATCAAATAGTCTAACAAGATAATGGCTGCACCTGCATTCTGTGACAGAGAGCATTAATATGTTATGATTATTTCTGTCCTGTCATTTTCTGCCCTTGGCTAGTATAACCTCCAGGACTGGCTAACTAGTTTTTCCCTAAAATTTACATTCAAGTTCCCTTTTTAGGCCTAATATGACATCATAAATGCAGATTGTTTCAAGAATTAAAAAAAAATAGGTAAAATTTTAACTGAAACTCCAGAGAGTTATCAGTCTTATGTAAAAACCATGAACATAATCTCCTCAAACTGAGGAGAAAGAGTAACAATAATAAATTTAGTAATTAGGTTTTCCTTGGTGTCACAAAAAAAGATTATTAAACTTAGAGGTAAAAAAATGAAGGCAACCTACCTTTGATAATAGAAAAGTCTGTTGCTGGCTGCTGTTACCATCAGCTTTAATATCACACAGTAGTTTAAAAAAACAATTTTTGATTATATTTTTATTTACTTATTCTGTGTATGTACACATGGCATGTTATATGTGGAGGTCAGGATAACTTATCTTTTATGACCTTTTAGTTTCAAACACACCTACTTACCCAAATACAAGGGCTGATTTAAATTAGAGTGTCCCAGCCAGGTGTAGTAGTACATGTCTTTAATCTCAGCATTCAGAAGGCAGAGGCAGGCAGATCTCTCTGAGTTGGAGTCCAGCCTGGTCTACAGAGCAAGTTCCAGGACAGCCAGGGCTACACAGAGACACCCTGTCCCGAAAACCAAAACCAACCAACCCACTAAACAAATAAATAAATTAGAGCATCCCTTTTTAACCCTACAAAGATTTCAATTAACTTTTATAAAAGGTCACAAACAAAGAACAGAGCCATATTCTAGACAGGGCCTTGGGGATATCTGAAATAAACTCCCACCCCCTTCTGTCACATCACAATTTATTAGATACTCTGTGGCAATTAAAATGGCTTTGGACTTGTTCCATAAGATGAGCTGAAATCTCCAGTGTGCCCTCCCTGAAGATCCTCGTGTGGTCCAGTGTTAGTGCACATAGAGGATTCCTTGAGAAAACGTAACTAGGTTTGTTTTAGCGTCACACATGAGGGCCTTTGCCCTGTCTGCTTCTAGCCAGGAGGGCAACAGCAGTCACAGTTTAAACCAGGCTGTTTGGAACTCTCCAAGGTTCTGACACCTAATGGTGGGCTAGCATCCTAGGAAGCAGCAAAAGTAAAACTGACCTAGACAAACAGAAAGTCAGTGGTCCCTGGCCATTTCTAAATCTCCATTCTCATGACTCACATCCAGTTATAACCCATCCCTGCTTTATATTTGCCTCATGGGCTCCTGGTGTACACCAAATCCTGTCAAATACCTTAGATACCCCAACCTATTCTTTTCTTATTCCAATTATTTCTAGAAGAGAGTTTAGCTTTAATTTGATTGGCATAGCAGGGCTACTGCAATTGGAAAAAATAAAATGATAAATTCTTAGGCCTGCTTCTTCCTTCCTAGAAAGTGTAATAAAGGTCCCAAGCTAAGGAAAAGTGGGAAAAGATAAGGATGATATGATCAGCAGTACTGTTTTCCCTTTCCTAACTGCCCATTTGAATCCAGGCAACTGTGTCTCTATGAGAAGAGAAGTAAGAGGCAGCCTACAGTGCCCTGCTTGCTAGTCTATTTGTTTAACAGGAGGTAACAGGAGTTATGTATGTGGGGTGAGGATGGGGTAGAAGGTAGAATAATGTTACCAAAGAAATGTCAGAATCAGCCCCAAAAGAACACTTGACTTGATCTCACTCTTCGACACTCCAGTCTGCCCAGTACCAGTTCATGGTGCACCAACATTTTCCTATGAGGAGGCATTGTCAGAAGTTGCCATTTTCCCCAAGAAATTTTACAAGTCCTTCAAAAAAGAGTTTCACAGAGGAACAAGGGAAGGGCAAGGCAATGGAAGTAGCCTGGCACTACACTGATTAGGAGCTTTTGCACAAACTCGATGGAGGAAGAGCAAAAAGCATTGCATGGTGTTTGCCTGAGGAAACAAGGCTTGGTCCTGACCTACTTTTCCTCTACTTTCTCCCTGGGGGTTTATACAATGTTTCTAGCACAGGCTCCACAGGTAGGATTGCCTACCTGTGGTTTCAAATTCAACTGCCATCCTCAGTTAGCTGTACAACTGTGGCAGGCTACTTTCTTGTGCNGTGGTTTCCACTGCACACTACAGATAACTATTTCAAAAGGTTTTATGGAGAATTAAATAACTAGGGTTAAACAGTTAAAATAAAAAATAAATAAAATCACCATTTCCAGAATGCAGGCCATTGATACTTCATGCTTGAATCTTGGCAATGGCCCTAAAACCAGTGGTTTTCAATCTGTGGGTCAAGACCCCTTGTGGAGGGAGGGGGGTGTCAAATGTCCCTTTCACAGGGTTGCCTAAGACCACTGAAAAACACAGATATTTATGGTGTGATTCATAACAGTAGGAAAATTAGTTACCAAGTAGCAATGAAAATAATTTTATGGTTGGGGGGGAGTCACCACAACATAAGGAAGTGTATTAAAGGGTCGCAGCATTAGGAAGGTTGAGAATTACTGCTGTCTCTCTCTCTCTCCGTTCCAGCCTGTTTTCCAAACATAAGTCAGAGTAATTACTGAAAACTAAGTGCCATATCATGTCATTAATTAGCCGAAAAATTTTCACTGGCTTCCAGTTGCACTCAGTATAAAGATTTCAAGTCCTTACCATGGTCTATTAGACCCTACAAGATCTAACCATTGCTCAATCCCAATCCTCCCTCCCTATCTCTTTGGCTACTCCTACTCATTCTGTCATCCTGGGTTCCTACCTCAAAGTCCTTGCTACTCTCTCTGTGCTTAGAGGCTCGAGGCTCACATTGTTTTCTTCCTTAGAGATTCAAGTCTGTAAATCCATTCATCAGGAAGGCTTTGTTCTAAGCACCATTCTGTGGACCCTACTTTTCCCTTGCTTAATTCTTGTTAGCATTCTTTATCACTTCCCATGTCGTATTTTTGTTTTCTTTTCTTTGTCTATCTACCCATCTATATAAGCTTCAAGAGGATAATGATATTGAGGAGCTAGGTTTCATCCCCCCTAATCCTTAGGTCTAGAATAGTACTTGGCATACAGTGAAAGTTCAATAAATATTTCTCAAATTATTCAATGAATAAATATTTGCTGTTATAGTGCCTAGGACATTTCTTTATACCATATTATTTTAACTGCTCCCTTTCTTCTGTTTACTGTTCTCCCTACACTCATCTAGATCCCTTTAACTGACACACTGCTTTCATAATGTACTTCTGCTCAAGAACATTGCTCTCTCATCTAAGCTGGGAGTCGTGGCACACACTTTTAATCCTAGCACTGGGAAGGCAGAGGCAGCCAGCTCTTTCAATTCTAGGTAAGCCTGGCTTACCTAGAGAGTTCTAGTTCAGCCAGTGCTATATAGTGATACCCTGCTTCCAAATGAATGAATGAATGAGAAAAAAAAAGTAATCATCAAACCTGGATGTGCTACAAGCCTATAATCCCAATCCTCAGAGAGCAGAAGCAGAATCACAGAAGCTTCAGGCCAGCCTGGGCCACACACGAGATCCTTTCCCAAACAAAACAAAAACACAAAAATAACAATGACAATAAAAACAAAATAAAAAAAGAAAGTAACCATTGGGGCTCTAGATGAACCCAAAAAGATCTTGGTGCCCTTCCTGTAGCCTCTACATTTTGTGGCTTCTCCTTCTTACCAACCAGGGTTACTAAGATACCAATTAGGAATGGACTTGCCCAGCATGAGCAATGCCCTGAATTTATCTCAGGACCACTATCCCCACTGACGCCCCATCTAAAACAAGAAAA